>JANHZT010003708.1:25663-36889 GCA_032468215.1 Stegonotus admiraltiensis | reverse complement strand
TCTTCGGACAGTGCCGGCTCTTCGGCTTTGAAACGGAGATGAGCACCGCCCCCTAGAGTCGGGAATGACTAGCACATTATGTGCAAGGGGAACTTTTACCTTTACCTTCATCAATATCTGATTTTCCTCTCTTAAGCATTTATTTTTTAGATAATTCACTACTGTATACTTCTATAAGTTGCCCCTTTAAACTCCTTTCTTCTATTTCTTCCTTGAGTAACTCAATAAAAACAAATATGGCTGACTAATTACAGGAGAGACTCTCAAAGGGAAGGAAGTTTTCTTTCCCATCTGCTGAAGGAGTGCCAAACATTCCTAGCGATGGATTAGATAAAGAGAGTAAGCTGACCGTTTTGCTGGCAGGCTGAGAAAGGAGAACAAAGAGCAAGATACGATCAGAAGAAGAAAGCAGGAAGACCCCAGAGTTTTATGAAAGCTTGTAATGATTCAGCCATTCTTTCTATCAGAGACTACTTAAAAACTTTAATATGAAAGCAAAATAATATGCCTGTCCAATTTGTCCCTTGCCTTTGTGGTCTCATTAATCTTAATCGGTTAATGTAGCTGGCTGGGATTTAAAGAGACAACTTGATCCATCCTTGAAATGTATTGATTGCATCATGTTCTGTCTCCAATATACTTGTCCTGCAATTTACTCATCCTTAATAAACTCATTGAAGTCAATGTCATTTGACTGAAATGAATTCATAATTTCTCATTCTTTATTATATGAGACGTATTGGAAGGGAAATGTTATGATCTCAGAGAATAAAGACGAACAAAAGAAGGTTGTGGCAGACAGGTGTCCTACTTGTCCTGATCCCCCCCGCTCAAAATGTAAAAGCATTTTACATAGAAATACTCTCAAAATGAAAGCTATTGAATGAAGATAGTGCATTCCTTTTTTCTCTTGTTCTCATTTATATTTGTCAGGTTTTCTGTTTTCTATTGTAATCAGTGAATGAAACTTTGCAACAAAAACTACATCTCAGATTCAACTTTTAAAAAGCATCTCCCAATTTCCTTCTTAGATTGCTATCGTTCTTTCAAGGAATACATACAAGGAGTATAAAAGATGCTTAAAAAGATGCTGAGTTATGAAGGCCTAAGTGATTTATATCTCTACTGATATAAGTTATCCAGATTTTGATATAGCAAGCATGAATTGTATTCTGAATACCTTTTCTGTTACTTTTTCTGATACAGCTAAGTTCTAGGCCCGTGATGGCGAACCTATGGCACAGGTGCCACAGGTGGCACACAGAGCCATATCAGTGGGCACACGAGTGTTGCTGTAGCTCAGCTCCAGCATGCATGCGTGCGCAGGCCAGCTGATTGTTGGGCCTTCCGGTCCCACCGGAAGTTGGAAAATGGGCTGTTTCTGGCCTCTGGAGGGCCTCCAGGGGGGTAGGAAAGGCTCTTTTTGCCTTCTCCGGGCTTCTAGAAAGCCTCTGGAACCTGGGGAGGGTGAAAAATGGGCCTACTGGGGCCATTGTGACATTGCGTGATAAAAGCGGCAGGGAGGGGCGCAGGGACAGGGCGCATTGAATTATGGGTGTGGGCACATACGTGGGCGACCTCCCCGTGGTCCCCCCACTTTTGGCATGCGACGGCAAAAAGGTTAGCCATCACTGTTCTAGGCAATTCAAGAAGCCAACATTTGATGAATTTGAAAGAACAAGCAAATAGTGCACTTTTAAAAACCTGATTCTAGAAATAAAAAAATTAACCCCCTCGGACATTGCTGCCATTCTTCAGATACAGTGAAACACAGAAGCTATTTTTTTTCCTACTGTTATTTATTAATGTAATATTTTCTTGCAATGCAGTTTAATGGAACAGCACATAATTGCCACTGAATGGAGTAAAAGCAACCAACAACTTCTCAGTTGTTTCATAGTTTCATTGCTCCATTTTTCTTTAAACTTTTATCCTATATATTTCTGGCCTCTAAAAATGACACATTCCATTCTTTATGTCAAACTTATCAAAATGAAACGATTTCCAGCTGCCAAAATAGCTATAAGGGAAAATGTTATTATATTATATTATATTATATTATATAGTGCTGTTAGCAAGCTGAGGATTTTTCCCTCATCCATTACAATTTAATATATACCCCCACCCCCCAAAACATTCCGTGGATAGTACAGTAGATGTGGCGATTATAATAGCAAACATATATGCTTTCCTCACACACTGTATAATTAAAACCAATTGTCAGAATCAACTGAAAGAAGGCAAGTATGCAAAGCAGGAAATAGTCTTGACCTATTAGACTAAAAACAAATTATCTTCATAATCCAGTTATATTGATGTATTGTATAGCCTATTCCCTCTTGTGTTGATTCTGCTCTTGTATTTGTGATTTATCTTGAACTACATTTTCACACATAAAAATGCAACTTGTATTGTAATTTTTCCCGTTATCTTTTTAAAATTTGTTTGAAGTACACAAACTAAAAATGAGATAAATCAGCAGGCAAAATTCCAAGGGGGAAAAAAGACTATATGTACACTGAGTTTTGTTCAGCCCAAAGGTTGGTAACCTGTGCCCTGGCATGTTCTCCCTGAACAGCCCATTTGCACCCCCAGGACCCCAACATCACACAGCTGCAATTCATCGATGAAATAGAAGTTTCTCAGCATTGGGATCTTTTTCCATTCCAAATAAGATATAAATTGGAGTAAGCCTCTCAAAGGGAACCATTTCTATTTTCATCCTTACTATCTACTATATCATGAACTGGCCACATCATACATGTATATATGTATGTGTGTGTGTGTGCGCGCGCACACACACACACACACACACACACACACAGAGTCCCTCATTCCACCTATCTGTCTGTCTGTCTACTTACCTACCATCTATCTACAGTATCACAAAGGTTTCAATTTTGCTTCTGGAGTGTCTCCTAAATTATCTCAGAATAAATGTGAAAAAGGGTGACATGAAGATGGAGGTTGAAATCATAAGCCATGTGTGCTATTGCTTATTTTACTGTTTTGTGACAGTGAGAAAGGGCACCTCCTGCTTGCCAAACTTTTCTACTCAAGATGACATGATGCAACTGAAAATGTTGATTCTAAACTTACTTATCTATCTATCTATCTATCTATCTATCTATCTATCTATCTATCTATCTATCTATCAGATTTATATGCCGCCCTTCTCCCGTAGGACTCGGGGTGGCTCACAGCAATAGAACAACCCGACAATAGATAAAGATTAAATTATAATCTTTAGATCAGGGAAATTGCTGAAAGAGCCATGTCTTTAGGTCGGCGCGGAAGATGCAGAGGTTGGGGGCCGTCCGGAGCCCAGTGGGCAACCCATTCCAGAGGGGCGGTGCGACCACAGAGAACGCCCTCATCCTGGGGACCACCAGCCGACACTGTCTGGCTGAGGGGACCCGAAGGAGGGCAGCCTTATGTGAGCACACTGGGCGGTGGGAGGCCGGTAGGAGGTGATCCTGCAAATACCCCAGGCCCATGCCATGAACCTCTGCTTTATTCTTCTGATTCCACCAGAACTTCTGCTTAACCGTTGGTGACCATACCTAACATCACATGGAATCTGTGTATGTGACTGTTAAAATAATGTACATTATTAATGGAAACATTTTCTATTCAAAACAATATTAATTAGAAATTAACATTTATAAACACAGGGCTGGTTTATCACTTTGTAAAGAAACAAACCAATTAAAAAACCTTGAAACGTCAAACACTGGCTGAATAAGATTATGTTTATCTCAACTTTGTATAGAGGCAAAGAATGCAGCTCTGTATTGTCTCTAAATCATTGTTGTCCTTGGAGTAAGTCAAAGTGGAATTCCTCTGCATTGTGTCGCACAGAGCACTCTTACTAAAGCAGATTAACTAATATGTGGGAAAGTACAAAGCTGCAATAACTTTTGGGTGGGTCTGAATCTCTCACAAACACAAGAGAATCCAATCATTCCCCACCCATGCATAACTCACTAGTGACCTCACCAACTTCCTAAACAAATTTAACAAGCCTTCCTGCCTGCTTGCCATATAATCAGGTCATCATGTCACAAGCCCACCTGTGAATGTACAATAGTCAGAGTTATTGCAAAATGACCTAAAAACTATGGCAACATTTGGAAAAAGCTGTGTGCAGTTTTCATCCCTTAAATAGACTTACGTGTCGCATAGGAATTTTCAGTGCCAAACAATATTTTATAAAACTGAGTTTCAAAATATTAGAAAGGATTTTGTTTGTTTCTGACAGAAATGTTCAAAATCAATATATGAATATGCTTCCCCTTCTCCCAACAATCTCACCTAGAAAAGGAAGTCTGAACACTAGACTTGTGTATGAATTTGAAAGCAGATCAGAGTTGGCCAATTACTGACCAGAGTTTAGACTGACCCCAATCCTGGAAGTCAAAAGGTAGGACTGAACCTGTACACTATTGATGTTAATTTCTGATTGGACTCTTTTCACCCTGGCTGCTGTTTCTATATGTGTTGCTTTTTGTTTTTCTATTTTTCGGCTTTCCTTTTTTAATTTTCTTTTAATGTGTTTAGATCTTAGATTATTAATTTGAGATGAGCAGCCAGACATAATGAAATAACAAACAAGCAAACAAATACATATACAGGTAGTCCTTTACTTACAAGAGTTTGCTTAGTGACCAAAGTTAAAATGCCACTAGAAAAAATGACTATGACTGCTTTTTCAGACTTACGACCACTGCAGTATCCCCATGGTTATGTGATCAAAATTCAGAGCCTCATATTTATGATGGTTGCAGTGTCCTGGAGTCATGTGATCACCTTTTGCGACCTTCTAACAGGAAGAACCAATGGGGAAACCCAGATTCACTTAACAACCGTGTTACTAATTTAACATCTGCAGTGATTTACTTAACAACTGTGGCAAGAAAGGTCATAAAATAGGCAAGAACACACCTGTCTCGCTTAGCAACAAAAAATTTGGGCTCAGTTGTGGTCGTAAGTCTAGGACAATCTGTATAATATTATCTCTAGAATTTCAGTGAGTCAAACACAATTTATATTTAGCCTTATTCATAATATACCACAAGATATTAACAAGCCTCTCAGGAGAGCACGAAAAGTTGAAGTCACATTCTGAACATTCTTACATTTTATTGTGCTTGTGGTGGTGACAGGAATGTTTCCTGGCTATATACATAGAAAGCAAACTGCAAGGCCAGACAATCCTCATGACAGAATTTCCTGACTTCTCAAAGCACATCTAGTTGGGATTCACTTCCTTCCTTGTGCCCTTTCACTGGTAATGCAGAACAATAAGTCAGAAGCTCTCTACTATTTCCAAATGTCTTGCTCATATAAGAAAATCAGACTGTGCTTTGGACTGGTCAGGTAACACTACAAGAACACATTCTTCTTATGATTGCTTAGTGTTTAGATTCTGTAGAAAGGACAGCTGTTGTTATTATTATCAGTAACTTAATATTCAATCTGGATGAACCATGGTTTCTTATAATGTCACTTCACTCTTCACCTCCATTCCCACAACTGAAGCTGTCATGGTAGTGAAGAAACAATTGCTTATAAGAAAGCACATTAAGTGACAGAACTAACCTCAGCTTAGACCACATATGTGCCATGTTGGACCTCTGTCTGACCACTTTCTATTTTAAATACAATGAAGGTTTCCACAAACAAAAACTTGCCTATGCCATGGGTTCACTTGTGTCCCCCATTGTGGGCAACCTCTACAAGGAAGAAGTAGAAACCAAAGCCCTAAACGCCTTCACGGGAATTTCATCCACTCATTGGTAAGGGTATGTGGACAATACTTAGTTCAAGATTAAAACAACAAGTGGAAGCCTTCACCAAATTCATCAACATCGTGGACAGGTACGTTGACAGGTACATTAAGTTCCCACAGGAAGATGTTAAGGAAAATAGTCGTAAAATGGGGCAAAATTCATTTAACAACTATCTTGCTTAGCAACAGAAATGTTGGGCTCAAAATTTCTGCCTTATAATTTTTGAACTCCTCATAGTTTGAGAAGCATCCTTGAGATACTGCTGTATGAAGAAACATTAAATATACTCCTCTCCTGTTTGGGTTTGTACCAGTGGTGAAATCCAAATTTTTTTACTACTGGTTCTGTGGATGTTGCTTGGTGGGCGTGGTGTGGCTTGGTGAGCGTGGCAGAAGGATATTGCAAAATCCCCATTCCCACCCCACTCCAGAAGGATACTGCAAAATTTCCATTCCCACCCCACTCCAGGGGAAAGGATATTGCAAAATCTGCATTCCCACCCACTCTGGGGCCAGCCAGAGGTGGTATTTACCAGTTCTCTGAACTACTAAAATTTTCTGCTACTGGTTCTCTGAACTGCTCAAAATTTCCGCTACCGGTTCTCCAGAACCTGTCAGAACCTGCTGGATTTCACCCCTGGTTTGTACAATGAATCCTTTACATTTGAATCAATATACTTGGTTCAAAATTTATTTGATGTAAATCCTTATAACTAGATAAAGTATTTCAGAGCTGTCTGATTATTTGATTTTATTCTGTTTGTACCACAGGATTTCAAACATAATTGTTCAAATTTTTCAAATGCAATAGATAGACTCTACTCACCGTTCCCACCAGTGGATAAATAAATCCAGCTCCAATACTGGCTCTTACGTCGTTGATAGGCAGAACAAACCCAGTGGGAACACCTTTCTTCTCAGGCATGTGGGAAAGAGACAGGTGGGTTTTTGCCATACAAATGGGCAAATTCCCAAATCCCTGCCAAAACAGAAACAAGAAAGAGATCGAATGTATCTATACCACACTGAAATAACAACAGTTTCCTCTCCAAGGCTTTGCATGCTGTACAATAAACAAAGCTAAATTTTATTACCAGTACATTGCTGACTTCTAGGAATAAGTCTTTGGCTCAAGCTTCAATATATTATGGCATACATCTTAATTAATAATTTCTTCAATGCCTTTCTCAAGGCCCAGTACAGATCACAAAGAGCAATTGCGATATCTTATCTAGTAACTCAACAACTCAACTGTGGTAGTCGGGACAGACCATCCGCCAAGAAATTCTTCCCTCCTGGTATCTACTTGAGGGTGAACTGAAAATGCCGAAAATATTGCGCCCACGTCACCTTGTTTCAGTGACAATTTCCTTGGGGTCTGTAGAGCCGCCAGATTTTTGTGGTCAGTCCATACCTCGAATGGTATTTTATCATATCACAGGGTATCATTTTAAGCATATGCAGTTGTGTTTGGTTTGTCTCAATAGTTAATATATTGTTTATTGGTTTGGCTATTGAGCTGTGAATTGTTGAGTTACATACGGAACATATATACATCCATAATGAAAAGGGATTAATCTAGGAATTGCTGAGATTAATTAGAGTAAAGTAAGATAACAAGTCCTTCCACTCACCCGGCAACTAAATGAAAAATTATATAAATTATTTTTAAAGTTTTCAAATTTTCACAGGGATGAAGAGAAGGAGGGAGTTAAAAATCAGAGTCTCAAGGCCTGGAGACTTCAACTCTGGAGTGAGTAACAGAAAGAGAAGACTCTCAAGGTAGTGTAAGGAACAAATAGAATTGTAGGAAATACTCAGGACATGTCAGGAAGACCATGGGTTTAGAGACCAGAGTGCCCTAAACATAAGCATCAGCCATAGGCTCTGGTTCAAATAAGGAGCCAGGACAGAGCCTTGTGGAATGCTGCGATATGAAAGTGGCAATGAAGGTCTGATGCACTTTTTAAATCATTTAACCAGGAGCCTTTCCTTTCTCAGGGTGACACAAATCCGTGATTGTGGGGGCCAGGCAGCATTCTGATTCAGAAACACCTTGGTGATACTAACAAACAAGTCACTGAAAGGGCCAGCAATAGTAGGCCCTATAGGATGGGAAAAGGCAAGAAAGGCAGGTATCACCCAGGTCATGGTTATCCCAAAGGTTTAGTTGCATTTTGAAAAAAACATCTTTGGATTTAAAGGCACATACAGAAAGATTGGGTCCTGGCCCACAGCAGCATTATACTGTATTCTGGGCAGTTTTTATCCATTGTTTAAACAGATACATTTTAAAATAGGAACGGCACTCACAATATATCTGTTGGCATATATTCTTGTTTTTACCTGTTGAGTGTAACAATTTATTTGAGACTGTGCTGCAGGAGACAGCTCTATATCCTGAGCTCCATAGATCTTCTGAGCTATGATTCTTATTTTTTCAACTATGGGAAGCTGTGAAAACAAAACAGGATGACAGAATGTTAATTTGAAGAGTCCCAAGATACTTTCCTTCATATCAGGATTGCCTAGTTTTCACTGGCAGTGAATTTTGTACAACACTGTACTGAACGTTCAGTTATGCATTGCTTCCTAAAAAAAATATCATGGATGTAAAAGATACTTGCCTTCCATTCAGAAATCATCATTAACCTTATCTTTTCTACAATGCAGACAGAGAAAAGAGAAGTTTATGTATATCAGCTTCCCGTAGTTATGCATTCTGAAATGTACAGATAGTCCTCAACAGTTCATTTAGTGACTGTTTGAAGTTACAAACAGAACTGAAAAAAGTGACTTATGACCATTTTTCACACTTACGACCATTGTACCGTTGTATCACATTGGACAAGTGATTTACATTCAGATAGTTGACAACCGGTTCATATTTAGGTTGCAGGGTCACATGACCAAGGGACACGGTTGCAGTGTCCCTGGGTCATGTGACATCCCCCCCTTCTGTGACCTTCTGACAAGCAAAGTCAATGAGGAAGCCAGATTCATCTAACAACCATGTTTCTAATTTAACAACTGCAGTGATTCACGTTAACAAACGTGGCAAGAAAAGTCGTAAAGTGGGATTAAAAACTGTTCTCACTTAGCAGCATAAATTCTGGGCTCAATTGTGATCGTAAGTCAAGGACAACTTGCATTTCAGTTTTGTTTTGCTTATTTAGGAAGAAAGGCAAAAATGTGTTGCAGTCACTCACCCAAAACTCAGTTCTGGTTAAACCAGGCTGTACATATTCTGTATGCTCATGATAATTGGAAAAAGCCACTTTTTTCTATATGCTCAGTGAATTGTTCTCTCATAAACAATTCACAAAGACAAGTCCAAGTCCCATATCTGGCAGGTACAACTGAGGGATCAACACAAGATGTACAGATGGCCTGTGCTGTCTGATTCTTCTTAAGCTCCAAGTGGGACATATCTATATAACACCTGAAGATGTGCAGTTTTAAAGCACGAAGATGCCCTTGGAAAAGTCTTGCTGAAGTAAACCAGGCCTGGAAAATTTATCACAAGCTGAACATAAGCTTCTATTATTGAAACTACTCTAGAAAACCTCTAATGGATTACCTCAGAAACAGCCCTCAGCTTTTTTCCCCCTTTGCTATTGCAGTCAAAAATACATTCTTTACTAAATGATCAATATACTGTTTAATTGCCAGTATTGCCGGTATGTAAAGAAGCATAAGGCGAGGCTGATCCTTTATTTCAAAAATGTCTACTCTGCACATGCCGTTCCCTCTGTAGAAAGTCCTGCCCCAGTCTAAGTCCTAGATTTTTCTGCCTAGATTGGCTTGCAACAACTGAAATTCAGTAAGTATGAGGTAATGTTAGCTTATCTTTTTTATAATGGAATCATGCATAAAGTTACACTGCTAATTTTTGTACTAATCAGGCTGAAGCCTGGAAAGATGTGGGAGAGCAATGAAAATAATTTTTAGAAAGGACAGAATTAATGACCAGAAGATTCTTGCCTGCCCCAACTGTACATAAGAATTAACACATTCAGTGTACGTACACACACACACACACACACACAAATTAATCACAGCTACTGCCACAATATTTCCTTCTATGATTAAGAAGCAGCCAACACAAACGCTTGGAGCAGAGGGCATTTTGCCACAGGAATCAGTAGCGCATTGGTTGAGTAGTGCTGGGCTTTTGGTGCCCTAGCTTTGTGCCATCTCTACAGCAAAATATTGTCATGGCAATATAGTGATTCATTGCTTTGGTACCAAATGCCAAAGCTCAACCTCATTCTTCAGTTCTGGAAAGATTCTTATTATCACATTCCTTTATTTAAAAAAAAAAAAACAAGGGAGGAGGAAGGTAACCTTAGACCTCACATTAAATCCAAGACAAATTTATCACTCTGTGACAATACAAAATGTTTTGGCCCTTCTCTTTTTTTAATCCATTAACACTATGTTCACGATTGTATTTTCATTGGGCGGCCTTGTCCCCCTGGCCTACAACTCTTAGTATTGTGGTTGGTGTTTCGGTACATGTGCTATGATATTTTAAGCCTCAAACTCTGTTTGCATAGAAATGCCAATCAAACTTCTAGAAAGTTTTGATGGATGGATACTACAGTCTTCCAAGTCTTCTAGCCACAAGACTGGAGGTAGAAATTATGGAGGTTGAAATTGTACTGGGTTCTTTTGCTCTACTGAATGTCTCCTTTAAAAAAAAACATGTTTTTTTAAAATTCCAATATACAGTAGTTGTGTTTAATGTAGGATTTTGCTCTCCATTATTTATTTATTTAGAACATTTATATGTCCACCCACCTTAAGCAAATACCTTGGGGTGACCAACAGCACAAAAGTAATGTAAATGGTTAGTTTCTCTTCTATTTTGAAAATAACCCAAAAAGCTCTTTTCTGTGATGATGATGCTTTTTACTTTGTTCAAAGAGTTTCCAAAGAATTAGAAGTGTTGCAATGGTGTGGCTCAGTGAAAGTTCACTTCTGGGACTACTCCGCTTTTTCTGTGGTTGTTCCCAGATAATACATAAAAATGTATGGCCACAGACCTATCAAGCAAGTAGATCTTTTCAAATTAATTATTATATAATTAATAATAATCGTCATAATGAAAATCATAATGATAATAATAATCCTCCAGTGAGGCACTAGTGACATGGTTGTGGGGCTTGTGATAATTCAAGGAATTCCCAAAAGCTATCCAGATTTCTATAAGCCAGTTCAAAGAGAAAGATACCAATAAAAAAGAATAGACAAAAAAATAAATAAATGGAATATAGAACTCAGTTTGATTTACAGACAATACACCACAAAAGTTGAACATTGAAGAGTGTTACACAAGAAAGTATTTTCAGATTGTATTTTTTTTTATTTTGATTTATATGCCACCCTTCTCCGGAGACTCAGGGCGGCTTACAATGCGTTAAGCAATAGCC
>JANHZT010003707.1:104003-127390 GCA_032468215.1 Stegonotus admiraltiensis | reverse complement strand
AAGGGTGGTATATAAATTGAATAAGTAAGTAAGTAAGTAAGTAAGTAAGTAAGTAAGTAAGTAAGTAAATAAATAAATAAATAAATAAATTTTGTGTACTATGCTTAAATCGGACTGCAGGGAAGCAATTCCAGATTGTCCAAGCCCAAAACTTTAAGCCTGGTGGCATAGGGAATTCTATTGTGAGTAGAGGAATGGAGTACTTGTTAGGAAATGACTTTTACCTAACTTGTTGGGTTGGCAATATATAAACCATCAACGTAGCTTTAAGACTGCTATATTGCATCATACAGTGTCCTGATTGGTTAGCTCTGTATTTATTTATTTATTTATTTATTTATTTGTTTATTTATTTATTTATTTAATAAAATTTATATGTCACCCTATCTCCAAAGGACTCAGGACGGACAAACCAGTTGCCAAGTCTGTAGCCAATGTCCTCAATAGGGAGCTAGAAACATGGTTTGTTCTCTTTGCTGTTCTTGCTCTCTGATATCTCTGTATGCTACTGTTTGCAAATCCAGAAGAACTGTTTATTGTGTATGACTATGACGACTGGTAAGAAGACTTCGTTACTGGATTATCCCTGGACTGTCATTTTGGCTATCTCCTGCTTTATGTGTGTATGACCTGGACTGTTTATTGGAACTGAGTTATGTTCTTTACCTTTTTCTCATTCACATTCACTCACTTTCTCCCTACTGTGACAGAAAACAAATATAAAGAAATCAGTTCTTTTTCCTCCCTATTGCCTTTACTACTTCTTCACTTTCCCTGTGTAACAGACCAACAATCTCCTTGACATTTTTTGAATGGACACACCCTTCCCAGTACATTGGGAATACATATATTTTACATTCCTTATTTCTCAACTCATTCCAAGCTTTAAATTTCCTGACTCTGTCTCTGCTTATGCAAAGTGTCAGTCTGTATAGTTTCTTAGTGATCAGCCCATTTCTATTTCATACACAGCTCCTTGTTGCTTCTTAGCTTGTCAGGGAACCCTCCAGTCATCTTAAAAGAATTTCCCATTTTTCCTTCTTATGGGTGTTCTTTGTATCTTTGCTGTCTGTATCTCATTTTCTAGAGTCTCCTCCAATACATATTTATTTTTTAGGATTTTAACCCAAGGTGTGCTGTTTACCATGGTTTGAAATTTATCAAAAAGTATCAGTTCAGTCAAAATTTATTAAAACCTATCTTCCTGAAATACAAAATGTGTAACTAATTATGTCAGCTTTCTTCCTCTAGTTATCCAGACTTTGGAAATTACAGGGCCATTGCACTGTTGTCCATTACAGCAAGATTTTTGCTTACATTCTCCTGAACAGACTGTCACTGTTTCGAAAAGAAACCACCCAGAGGCACAGTGAGGGTTTCAGTCAAAATGGAGTATAGCAGACATGACATTTGCTGTGAGGAAAGTCCAGGAAATGTGCATTGAGCAAAACAAACCCCTTTTATCTGTCTTTGTTGACTTGACAATAAAGTGTCATTTGACATTATAAATAGGGAGGCTTTTTGGGTTGCCCTGAAATATTATGGATGTCCAAGGAAATCAATGAAGTTAATTCAGCTACTCCATGATGAAATGATAGGATTGGCCCTTTATAATGGTGATACTTCAGCAATATTTGCCATTTCCATGGAGTGAAACATGGTTATGTGACAGCTCCAATCCTGTTCAACCTATTCTTTCCTTGCATGTTGTCCAAGGTCTGCCCAAGGAGTGTACACCAAGTACTGATTGGATGGCTCTCTCTTTGATTTTTGCCAATTGAACATATGGATGAAGTGCCTCCATTCAGTCATTCAAGTAATCCTCTTTGCTGATGACTACCGTGTTTCCCCGAAAATAAGACATGTCCCAATAATAAGCCCAATTGGACTTTCGAGTGCATGCACTATAAGCCCTCCCCCAAAATAAGCCAACCCAAAAAACTTACATGCATGCGCAGCTGCCATGGAAACAGCATGAGGTGAGGCGAGGCAGGGGGGTGAACAGTGGGGGAACATGCCCCATATGCACCTACCATCCACCCGGAATGGCCTCACAGAGGCCACTCCCGCAAACCATAGCTTGCACGCCCCTTCTCCTAGGGGTGCACAAGCAAACAAACTCTTGCTAGTCCTAGCCCTGTTGACCTGGGGAGAGGGGTACTGGCACCAGAGTTCCGAGCAGTGGCCAGTGCGGGCTGTCTGCACAGCTATGAAATGGGATGGGGGGGTGTAACCCCACTTCCCCAGCTGCCAACCAAGGAGGATGGATGGACTGGGCTGGGTTGGACTTGCACAGCCACTCTCAAAGCAGCTAAGGGGTCCAGGGTGAGGGTCTCCACCTCGAGGGTCACCTGGCCAGCCTTACCAAATTCCTCCCAAACACCACCACCCTGCCCAGCCAGGGATGGGGTGGAATGGGGTTGGTTGCAGCTCCTGGAGCTGAAGCAGAGAACAAAAGGATGGCTGGGAAGAGTTTAAAAGAGAGATCCAAGATGCTGGTTCTCAAGGTACACACCACTGGGGGGGGGAAGGGGAGCAGGAGAAGAAGCGCTGGCTTGGGTTGCAAAAGCCACAGACTGGCTCAATCGCCTTCCTCTTGAAGAGCCTGCAGGGCAAACAGGAGATCTGGGGTTTGGGCGAGCAGCAGAACTCTCGCTTCTCCGCCTCCCCACCCCTTCCCACCTGCCACTCCCCCTCGCAGGCCGAGATCAGCAAGCCTGATTTGTGGAGCTAAACATGCTGCTGCTGCTGCCCAGGAGGAGAAGAACATCAGAAATGGGCTCTTTCACAGCACCTCCTCTGTCTCTTCTCCCGAGTGGCAGCGGTGTGTCCGGCTCACCAAATCTGGGCTGCTGATCTCAGGTGGCAGCGGCTTTGACCTGATCCTCTCTGGCAATGAGGACAAGAACCGGCCATGCCGATCCCGCTTCATGGCTGTGCAGACAGCCCGCACTGGCCACTGCTCGGAGCTCCTGTGCCAGTACCCCTCCCCCCAGGTCAACCGGGCTAGGGCTGGCAAGAGTTTGTTTGCTTGTGCACCCCAAAGAGAAGGGGCACGCAAGCTATGGTTTGCAGGAGTGGCCTCCGCAAGGCCGTTCCAGGTGGATGGCAGGTGCGTGTGGGGCATGTTCCCCCCACCGTTTGTCCCCCCGCCTTCCTGTTTGCATGGGAAGCAAATTAAAAGCTGACATGATTGCTGGAGGCAGCATCCTGAGCGGCACCAGCAAAGCAGCTGGTCAGCACTCCGGCACCAGTCCCCCTGCAGCAGACCTATGTTTAGGGGCCTCCTGCACCTGAAAAATAATAAGATCCCCCTGATAATAAGGCCAAGGCCATATTTTGGGGGTCAAAAGAAAATAAGACCCTGTCTTATTTTCAGGGAAACACGGTACGTGCTTCTGGCATACAGAAACAACAATCTACAGTTCAAATCACACTTCTGGATGTTATCTCTCTGTTTTGAACTTTAAAATGTTTCACCCCATCCACTAGATCTTGTACAATAGGCCAGGGGTGTCAAACTCATGTCGTCATGTCATCATGTGACATATCACAACTTTCCCCCCTTTCGCTAAGCCAGGGGTGGGCATGGCCAGTGCATGAAGTATCCGGCCTGCGGGTCATGAGTTTGACACCCCTGCAATAGGCTGTTGCCAAGAAATTTATTTCAGCAGAAGCAGATGTTTTTATCTGAGCTGAAATGGAATTGATTCTAATACTGCCCCAATTCCTAATTCTCTGTTCCTATAAGGAAGACTAAGAAAATAAATGGTTAAAGATAGGTAGAGAGGACACCTGGAAGGATACGGAAATGCTGTAGTTTGGAAGAGATTCTAATCTGAAACTAAAATTAAGAAAACAGTGATCAGTGAAGAAAGGTAAAAGGGTTGCATTAGGGAAGATGAGGCGGTATACAATAAAACAGTACTTCTCAACCTTGGCAACTGTAAGATAGGTGGACTGCAACCCCACACATATTAAAGTTGCCAAGCTTGAGAAACATTGCTTAAAGAGTTCATTGTCTGGACTACTCAATAGCTTGTCCTTGGGCTATGAACAAAGGATCCTCTGAGAATGTGGATATTTGCTTACTAACAATAGTCAGAAAACTTTCCAAGCATATCTAAGCAAATAATCTGCAGAATTTTAAGGGGACAAGCCCAAATATGGCATTATTCCCTTAAATCAACCATGCAAATAAAGAGGCAGAGAGGATGCACGAGCCACTCCTCCAGGAACTTTTTAAATATCATTTTATTCATGATTTGGCCAAACACTGAGCCAAACTGGGAGGACAGGATAGGAAGAAAAAGCAAAATAAGTAGCAGCCTATTGTTTCTCTTTAAAAGTGGAAAGAAATCATTTCTCTCCTGGAACAGGAAGAGAATACATCGTCTTCACTGAAATGCTTTTGGGGGAAGAGGAAGATGTATGACTAGTGGAATTCAATGTGGAAGAAGAAGGGGCATTTTTGTTTTATTCAGTGCCTTGGTTTCTGTGGGTGCTTAATGCTTATCCAAAAAGGGTTCAACATGGGAAAGGAGGTAAAAATCCTAACGTGTGACCTAATGATTGTCCGAATCAGGGGTCTGTTCTACTAACCTTTACTACCGGTTCGCAATGGGGCTGCGCGAAAGAGCAGAAGTTTCTGCGCATGCACAGAAGCGTTTTGATGATGTTGGGGTCAGTGGGCGTAGCCTCCCACCGGTTTTACTACCGGTTCTATAGAACCAGTGCGAACCGGGGGCAACCCACCGCTGGACTGAATACCTTATCTTTTAGAAGAACAATGCCTAAGCAAAAGTGTCAGTTGACACTACCTAAAGTCAATGCTGAACATACACATTTGTAGCAGTAGATGATCAACTAGGAGCAGGAATGCCCCCCTTGCTATTAGTTGCCTTTGGAATGGAAGGGACTACACAGTTCACTTCCTCTCTCCCACACACACTCACAAAACAAGCAATACTTTCAGAAGGGGAAAGGGGGAGAAAGTACTTGTTCTTTAAAAAATAGTTGGCTGTTATTTGTTGCTCATTCTTTTGCAGCACAAAGGTAACAACTCCCCCTATTGTACACAATAGGTAAAAGCATGCCACTATCCCAAATACTGTTAGAAACTGTTAGAAACTAATCTTCAGAGAAAGGCAATTCACAATCTAGGTTAATGGACTTATCCAGAATTCTTGAGCAGCCTCACCCACTGCAATATCCTCTAAATGCCCTGGGTTAGATTTCCTCAAATCTTCAACCTTATTGATTGGGAATTGTGGGGGTTGTAGTCCAACACATCTGCAAAACAGGACTGGCCAGTTATATCTAATGAAACATCAGATTGACTTGCCCACAATACGAACATGCTGTTCCTGACATCAATATAAAATAGAAATAGGAATAAGACTTATATACTAAGCCACTTGGGGTAGTTTTATACTGATGTTTTATTGGAACTATTTTAAATTCATGGGCTAAACTATGTAATATTTTTAATTGGGTTTTAACTTTTGTAGGGTTTTTCTTACTTTGGCTGTTCACCGCCCAGAATCCTTGTTGGAGAAGGGCAGTATATAAATTGAATTAATAAATAATAAATAAAATACTGTTTCATAGTGCTTTACAGCACTCTTCTAAGCAGTTTACAGAGTCACCATATTGCCCTCAATAATCTGGCTCCTCATTTTACCGACCTTGGAAGAATGGAAGGCTGAGTCAACCTTGAGCAGTGAGGATTGAACTCCTGGCAGTGAATTGAATTAGCCTGCAATACTGCATTCTAACCAGTGGTGGGTTGCTACTGGTTCTCCCCGGTTCTTGTGAACCGGTAGTGGAAATTTTGAGTAGTTCGGAAAACCGGTACATACCACCTCTGCCTGGCCCCACCCCCAATCTATTCACTGCCTCCCAAGTCCCAGCTGATCGGCTAGAAGGAAAAAATCAGGGCAACCAAGACACCGTAGCTTTAAATTGAAATCCAAGAAGCCTCCCAACTGATCGGCTAGAACCAATCTGCTCCTTGTAAACCACTCGGTGGTGGTAGATTGGCAATTGAGGCAGTGGTAGACCAGTGCACTCCAAAAACAAATAGGTAGACTGGAATGCTCCAAAAACAAATGGGTAGACTGGTATCCTCCAAAAACAAATGGTAGACTGGTACGGCTCTGCAAGCAGTTAAAAGCCTGGTAGACCAGTACCTCTGCTAAATCCTAAAGAATTGTTTGGTCAAAAAAATTCACAGTGACTCTGAGATAATTGAACAGACAATGGCTGAAAGCCGGATCTGATGCCCACTGTCACATGACCATCAAACCACACCCACAAAATAAGCCACGCCCACAGAACCGGTAGTAAAAACTTTTAGAACCCATCCGATTCTAACCACTGCGCCACCATGTCTCCTAAACATAACATAGGACTAAACAAATCCTTGCTAGTGATTTGTAGCATTATCCACAATGAGGAGCAGAAATGAGAACAGGTCTCAGTGATGGCTGGGTGATGGTAGAAGGCCCTATAAAGCTCTAATGAAGAAATGGCCAAAATAAAATATATCAGTGTTGAAGATGGTCCAGTCAAAGTATGTTATGTGTTTTAGGTAACACATACAATGATACATCTGTTCTAGAAACAAAATGGTGGAAATTAACTGTATTTGAAGGTCATTGTACCAACAGCACTATACCGAATCTATCCACTTCACAATGAATTCTGCATTGCTTGTCTATGTTCCCAGCCTTCACTCTCCCTTCCCACAGTTTCTCCTTTGACACTAAAGTAGACCTCCCCTCCCATTTAAGGTACCATTGTTGTCCTGATGCTACAACAATAAAATGAATACAGAATAGATTTTCCTTTTGATTCTATGTTTCTTTGTGTCTGTCTGTAGCAAAACAAACAAACCATAGCTTCAGAAACAAGCTTAGCTAGCAATGTTCCCTCATTGCAATTTAAGAACGATTAAAATAGAAAAGAGGAAGGAAATGTAGTTTTTCAGGTCATGGCAGGGGTGGGAAAAATATGAGCTTGTTTCACCTGACTTAGACAGAAATGGAAAGGATGCCCATTGGAAGACATAAGGGATGAATGGAGCTTCTGCATTTAAGGTTGAGGATAGGTGAAGGAGAGCCACCGGATTATAAAACCCCAGCAATTTCTGATTGGCTGAAAATGTAACTGTCCATCAGTCCAGGATGCACCAGGCAACAACCAGTCGAAGGGGAAGGGATGTGCCTGATTCTGCAATCAAAGAAATGGCTGCTTGTAAATCAGAATGAAGTGCTGGAGATCATCTGCCTAGAGACTCAGGTTGGAAAAAAGAACTTTTGAACTGAAGCTGGAGAACATGAACATGGGATGCATTTGCAACGCTCTGGGAGGAAGGATGATGATGCTACACATTTCTGTTTTCAGGAAGTGGTGAATGACCAGAACTGTTAATGGCTAAGTAGAAAGGGCACATCTGCCCTAAGGGTTTGAGGCCCAATGCTAAGATGTCAATCCCATGTCACATCTCTTGGTGGGTTAATTTGATAGAATTCAGTCTATGTAAACTAGCAAAGTCCTACATCAAATACAATGGGATAAAGACAATTTGCTCCTAGCACTTAGAAAAAATACTTTGAAGTATATGCCTGCTACTGGATTGTGATTTGTTTTGCTAGCAACTGAAAGAAATTCTGTAATTCCACAAGAAAGTGATGCACCAAGACAACAGAAGCTAACTACCATCAAGTAAAATATCCATAGTTTGAATGCTGGAAGGAATGCTGCCTTATGTTGTGAGATCAGTTTGCTTGAAAGATGAGCAAAACCACATCTTTCCACTGCATCCATTTAGTATGACAAGGAGAGGACTTGAGATCAGCCACAAGTGCTCCAGCTAACTGCTCCTTGTGAGGAAACCTTGATAGCAATCTCTGGCAGCTTTAGAGCTCAGGGTGGCCAGAGAATAAGTACCTTGCTCAAACTGCAGCCAGAGCCTGCCTGCCTGCCTGCTTATCTCACAGTAAGAGTGATTAAAATTTTGATTTTGTAAAGTTACAAACAGGGTCCAAATAAATTTGAAATAAGAAGTTGGAATCTATAAAAGCGAAAACCACTCATGCCATAATCACAAAATCTCCCAAACCGTAAAGCCTACAAAGTTGAAATTTGCCACATATGTTCCTCTTGGCTTCTAGGTACTCACCAAGAAAGGATTTTTCAAAACGACCATCAGAGCATTAGTATTTCCTATATTATTATTAACATGCTCTGATGTTAAGGAGTTATACTCCCCCTCCCCACCTGAAAAGAAATGCAAAACACAAGCAGAGGAGAGGAGTTTCACTTTCAGTTTTACTTTCACAGCAGCAACCAGGGGATAGGATAGGGGAGGCTTCTGTGGGGCAAGGCTGAGGGAGAGGGAAGAGGAGAGGCCGATTGTAACTACTCATTAATTGTCAAGCTGTAAGTGTCTATTTATCAAGCCCAATCACATGGTTTCGTAGTGAAGCACAGGTATCCAGCTAGTTAATTATAAAGAATCCTTCCTGTGGGAATTTTTTTTTATTTTGATATTTTTTTAAAAAACATAAGATTTTAAAACTTGGGCACTAAGATTACAATTAAGGGAGAAGAACACATACATTCAACTTAAAATTATACTACAGAGCAAAATATGTTAATATTGGATATACTGATATTTTTGAAAAATGGACTCAAGTCAATATTAATGTTGTCAACTTGCCTCTATGGAGAAACTGTATCTAAAAGATGTTATATAAGAGGAACAAGTTTTACCTGACAAAATTGAAACTGATTTACAAGTGGATTTACAAATGACAGGCTACAAGAATTACATGGCAAAGATGTTGCGATGGACATACAAATGAAATCAGATGATGTAATAATAAAATGAATATATAAATACTAAAGCAATAGAGTGATTTGGATAATTTTCTTATATTGGATTTACAAAAGAAGCTTGTTAAAGCATTGAACAATCTTGTGAGAAGGGACAAAGGGAAAAAATAAGTTCTACATTATTTGAATGAACTAAAAATAAGAATAAAAGGAATATAAAACTGGGTTATTTGATCAGATACATTGTTATTTCTGGTAACATTCGATGGACTTTTGCTGAGACTGATTCTGAAATGACAAGGCTTTATGGATTTGTTTATGGATAAAGAGATAGGATCTGAGAAGAAGGTATTTGTTAATCCTAATCCTTAAAGGAAGTGGTAAATAACTAAAACTGTTTACACTCATTGTGAAGATGGGAAGACACTTCTTTACATATTTTTTTCTTCTACCTTTTTTTTCTGCAGCTTCCACTGTGTTTATTCTTCTATATTTTAGTTTGTATTAGTTTTTACTGTTGTAATTATAAATTTATTACAATTACTATAAAAAGGAACTCAAATCACAGTGATCCTCAATACTAGGAATTGGGGCACACCTGGAAATTTCATTGGTAATGTCACAAATTGAATGCCATGGTGGCACAAAACATCCATACACCAGAAGGCATACAAAATTCGGGACTGTACAAGTACTCCTTGACTTACAACCACAATTGACCCCAAAATTTATATTGCTAAGTGAAACATTTGTTAAGTGAGTTTTGCCCCATTTTATTGACCTTCCTTGCCACAGTTGTTAAGTGAATCACTGCAGCTGTTAATTTAGTAACGTTGTTAAGTGAATCTGGTTTCCCCATTGACTTTGCTTGTCAGGAGGTTGCAAAAGGGACACACATGAGCCCAGGACACAGCAACAGTCATAAATACAAAACAGTTACCAAGCAACTGAATTTTGATCACATGACTACAGGGATGCTGCAATGTTGTGTGAAAAACAGTCTAAGTCCCTTTTTTCAACACCGTTGTAACTTTGAACTGTCACTAAATGAACTGTTGTAAGTCGAGAACTACCTGAAATCACCTACTGTTTCATTTTTAAAGAACATCTCTTGGAGATGCAAAGATATTGCTGGAAATACAGTTTAGGATTGAAGATGGTGCTTTGCAACTTATTAGCTTCTAATTAATTTTTATTAAACGAATGTCAGAAGGCAAAAGGCATAAATGATTTCAAGAGTTTGGATGTTTTAGGATTGCCCCAGTTGTAGGTATGTTCATTTTGTTTAAGAATGAAAATCAATGTTATGAGCAAGATGCTTCCAACTATTTCAAGATTATTTAAAGCACCGCTTGATACAAAAATTCTGCAAAATGATAAAGTACTGGTTGGGCAAAGAAATATTAAATAATTCCATATGGACTAATTATGATTATTCCAGTCATAAATGCAATAAAAAGATCTGCAGACCTTACAGCTAAACTCACAGTTCCATCTGAATTCAGAAATCATTGCAGCCAAGAGAAAATGGAAATTTCCCCAAGAGGTCTAAATTCAGGAACTAATCAGAATCTCTGGCAATGCAAAGATTGTTCCAGCAAAAATGGAACACTGCTGTTTTTTCACTTTTAACCCTTTATATATATATACATAACACCACAGAACCGCTTTGATGGTGATGATTTAGGTGTAATTGTGGTTAGATCACAGACTAGCAATCAATATAATCATTATGTTCTACATTAAATAGAAAGTAACTATTAATTCTGCTGCCAAGCTTAATATTTTTTACAATATGAATCTCTTAAACCATGTTACCAGAGTTTAGGCATAGCACCACTGTGATAATATTACATTTGAGATAAAACACTGACAAGTACCAGCTTGACAATGCATAATACTAACACCTAGATATATTTGCTTTTCTTTGTCTACTCACAACTTCAGTATATGTTTATTATTTTGAAAAACCTTTTTGAGAATTGCTTATAACACAGTCCACTTATATGTTGGCAAAGCAAGTTTTTCCATCAGCTGTAAAAGATCAGACTACAATTCTCCCCAATGAGCATCACGGATAGCTCCAACAAGCACTCCACCCTGTTTGTGCAATTTACGTGCACGTGATTTACTCAGCTCTTCTAAAGGCAGTTTCTCCCTTTCATACAACCTTTTTATCCTGTCACTAGAAACAACCAGTATGTTATGAACTTTGGAACAAGTGAAGAGTGGGTTCTCTAAATTAAGGCAGAGAGCTTAGTTATGCTTTAAAATCTATAAAAGCCACAGCAAACTCAGAAGGTTGCAGTAATATGAATCCACTTGAAGGGGGTGGGGGGAGATATTGTCAATCCATGCATGATCCATGCTCTCTAATGCGAGTTCCACAGGTATTTTGGACTCAAACGCCTATTAGTTTTGGCCACAAGGCCAGTGAAAGCCAAAATTATTGGGAGAGCACCAAGTTGCTCTTCATGAAGACACAGTCAATTTTGTTTAGCTTAATGCAAAAAATACAATGAATCACATGTAGCCATTTTGGTTGTGCAGCCCTTTATTAGCAACTAAAATAGAAGATATTTGTTGTACAACACGGGTAGTAATTGACTATACTGGAGTTTTATTATATTCTAATACAGGATCTTTTATAAATGCATTTTTTTTATTAAAAAGCTTCCATCCTTTTCTGTTTAAACTTGCAAAACTATTCTGAAAGCAGAGTATGTGCACAGGTCTGCAGAGTGCAAATCTGGGATGTGGTAAATGCTTTACATGTTGTATTTTGCAAGGACCGTCTGTCACCATACCTTTATAGCCACTGGTTTTTAGAAGTCACAACATTTTGACACCAGCCTTCCTCCCTTGTCCTAAACAAGAAAGCATTTTTAAAATGAGTTGTAACTAAGGAAGGACTACACCTACTAGAAAAAAAGAAGAGTTCTATTAGTTTGAGGTTTCAGTATACCCAAAGATCAGGAACTGCATCTTTGCAAGGGCAAGGCTGGGACCCCATTGAGTGTGCAGGTGTCATCCCTGAGTAGTCAGAGGTTCAGTGGACCATTAACGCTCCTGCTGCATAACTCACTGAGCTATCTTGCCAGTTTCGACACTGGCTTGACTGAGCATAATTCAAAAATGAAAAGCTCATGTTCATTCCATTCTTCTGGAGCTCTGTGATAGCCTAGATGGAATAAAAAGAAAGTTTTATAAAATGACTACTCAGATCATTGGTGACACTTCTTACACATTCATAAGGAATACCTTTTTTTTTCCAAATCAAGAACTTTGAACAACTTTTCTCATGGTTAGTGAAATAACCATTCATATGGAAAACTAAGGCAGATGGATGCACAAATTTACTTCGGAACACATTAAAAACACTACTGATTGTCAGAAGGCAAATTAACTCTAAGAGTGCTTTTTAATCTCAATTGGACCTTATGGAGCCCAAAGGCAATCCTGCTAATAAAGATTATGCTCACTTTACAACACGCCATCTTCTGCTGTAACTGTTTTTATTAAAACAATATTTTTTAAAAGTCAAGTGGGAGAACAAAGGATGCATTTGGGAATGCACCATGTTTACTCCTGACTCATATAGTGAGGAACATAGTCCCATGGTTCTACTAATTGTGAATCTTCCTGAGTTCTGAGGAACAAAGGGCTTTTTTCTGAATGCCTGTATTTTATTTGATCTACGCAGAAAATTCAGCATGCACGCATACCACCCACCCACATCCAAGAATATACCATAAATAGAGATGGCAAAGGAAAAGCTTCATCCCTTTTTCACAGGAAGTTTTTGGATGAATAATCAACTTGTCATGATAAAGTTAGGGTTACTCCTCCATGAACTGGCAAACAGGAAGGGTGCAATTCTATTGGCTCTATGAACTTTTTCTTGCAAGTACCCCAAGGGATATGCTCTTCCATCCCACCACTAGATGAAATTACAACTGAAAGAAATAGTTGGTGGGACTTTTACACTAATGAAAGGGACATTTTAAAAATTCAGAATCTCTACCAGTTCTATCTTGCAGATTCTCCTTCCTCAACTCCCTAAATTATTTTATTATTTAATAAATTTATTAGCTGTCTAGATCACTGAAGCATCTCTAAGTGGGATAAAAAAAAGCAATTATTTAAAATGGCCACCAGTAAGTTAATATGGCCAACATAACTATCCACAATGGGAAACAACAGTACAAGCCCTATATCAATGAAATTACAAATCACCCTGTCGTGTCCCTGTTGAAAAGAACCCAATCAGGGTCACATGGAGTTCAGAAGAAATACTATTCTAGAGACCAGGGACAGCCACAGAGAAAGTGGGTATCCACTGTACTGTTCTGCATATAGCAGGGCTTTCTTGATGGATCTGGAGTATGCCAACCCTGCCAGATCTTATCAATTAGGCAAAAGCAATCGGAAAGTGATAGTCTTGAGGGCATGAAGAGCTTTTATATATTTATAACTTGAAAACTTGTACTCATTATTTCATTTAACAACAGTACTTACATTTAATAAAACACCAATAGGATGTCTTCCACATATTGTATTATGGTATTTCTTCAAGTAATTGCTAAAGGACACAGGGTCAAGCTGTTCTATAATGTTCATACCCTGAGGAGAATTATAAAGTTATTGTTATTTTTTAAATGCCTCAAATATAAAATATATTATTTAACAAAAAGAAAAACTGGCAGTATGATTGACAGATAAAAACTAAATCATGGTATACTAGGAATATAATAACTTACATAACTTACTTAGCTCAGGGTTGAAGTGTGGGGTCCTTGAAGCTCTCTGAGCTTGGTTGTTTTCTTATAGAAGAGGTCTTGGTAGTTCCTTGATTGGGCTGTTGACAACTCCCATCAATGCTGGCAAGATGAGCAACTAGTACTGCATATAAAATGAGAACAAACCCTACTCCTTACTAGCATTGATGATGTTATCTAAATTGGCAATGAAATGTCTGCAAGAAAACAACCAAGCTCAGAGGACAAAGGACCCCAATAGTTTATATCTGAGGAAAAAGCATTTATAGATTACTGTATATTCACTTTACTATTAAAAACTAGTAGTAAGAGTGACATTGGGTATTTTGTTCGTGATTCATCAACAAAAGCAACAATTACTTTATTATTTTACAGGTTCTATTAATTATTTTCTTCTATATTTAATTTTCAACAACAGAGTCCGCATCCAATGATAAAGTGAAAGGCCTAGGACAAGAACAGCTTTATGACAATTTCCTGTAACTTATTTCATCCAAGTGCCTCAATGCCAAATAATCATACTTATGAAACAATATTTTATAGGTTAGGATAGGTGATGAAATCTTCAGGCCCTGCTGAACTACACTGAAGATCCAGCCACTTTAGCAGTGCCCAGAAGGAGGGCAGAAAGGCGAGAGCATACTCCTTCTGGCAGCCTTAATGGCAAAAATCAGAAAGGTTTCAGGTCGGGTATAGGACTGAAATGACATTTGTCCCACTTGTGGATAACCACTGGAAGGACTGGGATGGAAATAGTTCATTTCTCCTTCCTCTCCTTGATTTGCCATCAACTATGGTATTCTTCTGAAGAGGTTCCTCATGGCTCAATTCTTTCCCCACTATTGTTTAACACTTACATAAAACCTCTAGTGAGGTAATTTGATGGCACAGGATGAGATATCATCACTATATAACGGTCAACTTATATATCTCCACCCGGACCAGCCAAGGGATATTGGGGAGGCTTCGTTTTAATGCCTGGATGGGAACGAATAAACTGCAGTTCAACCCTAGCAAAATGGGGGTTTTGCAAAGGTGCTCTCTTTCTCCCTCCCCCTCCCCTCTCTCTCTGAACCATGGCTCTCATGGAATTGAAATTTAGCAAATTTTATAATAACACATTTATGACATAAATGTGATAATGCATCAATTTATGGCATAATACAAAATATTATACATATTTCCTATGATCAACTGCTTATGTTTTACTTTGCTACACAGTTCAACATGGGCTATTTTCAATCTCTTGAATATCTCCCTGAATTTTTAAGAACTTTTCCAGTGAAGGCAGAACGTTAGAAGCTCAGTCATTGTTGAAGACACTGAGGAATCTGGTAAGGAAAATACCTCTGAAATGATCATCCAGGGGATTGAAGGTTGTATAATACACATGCACACATATGTACTGTGTTTCCCCGAAAATAAGACTCTGTCTTATATTTTTTGGAACCTTGAAATAAGCGCTTGGCCTTATTGCCATGTACTCAAAAGTCCAATTCAACTTATTATCAGGGAATGTTTTATTTTGGGGAAAACAGGGTAACTGGAAGTTATATTGCCTATCACACCAAGTATTAGTGCTATTTATTTTAATTCAAATAATTCTTTGCTAAAATCATCTGTATTCTAACATGTATTTATATTCCCTAGTATCCATCTTCAGGCCCCAATTGCTTTTGTAATTCATGTCCAATTAGACCTTCACTGTTTGGTCATATTAATCTTCCCTAAAGCTACATTTCTGTCATCTTATTCCCAATTTCAGCAAATCTTCTTATATTGTCAATAAATGACTATTACTTCCCTATTCCTCACTCACAGGCTAAATCACATACACAAAGGATTACTGGTAGTTAAGCAACAAACTGCTCTATTTGTTTTCTGGCTTTATTGGTTGCCAAACTGGCATCAAGAAGAAAGCATTCTTGTTGTTAACAACGAGAAAGCTCATTGAAACCTGACTGTTTAAGTGGGCATTCATTGAGGAATCAATGAAGAATGTTCCTGGGATGTATGCGGACACTCCTTATTGTTCTAATGCTACTCTTGAGAGTGAGTTTGTTTACAAAATGTATATTTGGGGTCTTTTTTAATACTACCACTAGTTAGCTTTTCTACTTTGCTTATGGGTTCATACAATAAATAACCAGGATTAACAAACCTTGGTGGATATGTGCACACAATGCAATAAGCCACAAACAAACAAACAAAAGCTATAGTATGAATTGGTTCATGCAAAGCATATAAAAATATAATGGGTAATGCTTTGATCAGATTCAAGACAAAAAATGTGCAAGAGATATTTACACTTACCATTTTATCTAAGTGTTCAATTGATCTATAAATCTCTCCTTGAGACTCATCATAGTAACTGTATCTGAACCTCTGACCTTAAGAGAAAAAGCCATATGAAATTAAAGACCAAAGGAGTAGCTATATACATGTTAATGGCAAGTCAAACAAAATTACATTTTGATTCATAAATACACACACGCATACACACACACACACACACACACACACACATACAATAACACAAATTTTATACATACATACAAACAAAAATTAATGTTATTCTGGAACACTGGCAATTGTAAGAAATTTCTTTTTTCCAAAGCACACCAAAAATGCCTCTGGTAAAAACTGAAGAAAGACACCCCCAAACCACATTCCCAAGCACATGCTGTACTGAAAGATCTGAAATATTAACCTAGGAGGAAGAAACACACAAGCAAAAAATGCAAATTTTGAAAAAGTTCTATGAATCCTACAATGATAGAATTATTCTATGCACAACTAATAATATTTTGGCACATGCAGAATGCATTTCTTTTCTACAAGCATCTCACCTCTAAGGACAAAAAATCCTGACTGTTAAATGTGCATGCAGGCACTATTCTGACTTCAGACATTTCTTTTATTGCTCACCAGGCTTCCTGCCCACTGATTTTAATTTCTAATGCTTCTTTTAATTAAAACAAATGGGAAGCTACTCTGCTGGAAATAGAGCTGTACAAACCACTCAGGGAAACTTAAATAAAGCACTTTCCTACTGCTTAAATTCAACTGCTTGAAGTGTTGAAATTTTTTCTTGCTTTTATGGCAATTCTGGTGGAAGTACCTTCTCTCTCTCTATATATATATATATATACACATGCTACGATGGGAAAAATTAGTCTCCTGGTGTTCTCTGAACTTGGTTGTTTTTCTGCAGATGTTTCATTACCACCCTAGGTATCATCATCATCAGTGTATGGGAAAGTAAGAGTTTGTTTAAAACAAGTAAAACAAGCCTTCAAATGACATGGCTATCTCAACATTCTGAGCAGTAGGTTTGGAGGATCATTTTAAGAAGCACCCGTCCAGATGGTTTGCAGACTTATACTGCAAAGAAAAGCAACAGCCTGAATGTTTAAGAATGCTTTTGAGCGTAAATCTGATAACTATTTTCTGAAAATAAAAACAATGATAAGAGAAGGGGAAAAGAATGCAATCTAGTCCATTGTTTAGAAGTATGGCCTCCTGCTTAAGAAAGATTAAAGTATCCATCTATCCATCCATTTATCCACCCACCCACCTATTCATCTATCCATCCAATTTATATGGTCATCCATCTCAGTGAGTGTCTCTGGATGGCAAATAGAATTAGAATAGAATAAAAACCATGATTACACATTTAAATACAGGCAATACAGTACAATTGAGAAGTAGAAATCTGCACACTCAAGCCCCCAGAACCAGGTCTTTAGGGCCTTAGGAAAGGCCAGCAGGATTGAAGCATCCTCATCTCCAGAGGGAGAATGTTTCATAAGGAGGTTTATAGCAAAAAAAGCATGTCTTCCAGGCCCCACCAACTGGCATTCTTTGACTGATGGGACCAAAAGCATTCTGATTCTGTTTGATTGGATCAGATAGACAGAAACAACTGAGGAGAGACAGTCCCTTAAGTAACCCAGACCTAAGCCAAGAAGGGCTTTAAAGATGGCAATCAGCACCTTGAATTTCTCCTAAAAGCACACTGGCAACAAAAACACAGGTATTACTGGTTTTTTATACATCAAGTAACCAGCACCATTTACTACTCATGCTGACACATTCTGCACCAGCTGAAGCTTCTGAATGCTCTTGAATGACAGCCCCATGTATAGGGAATTGCAATAATCCAGGCAAGAGATCATAAGGGCATAAAGTGATTAGGGCCTCCTGGTCCAGGGACAGGCACAGATGGCACACAACTTAAAGATGTGCAAAAGCCCTCCAAGCCATAGATGCTACCTTTTTTGAGCAGGATCAGTGAGTCCAGGAGAACCCCCAGATTACATGCGATCACAATTTCTGAAGTTCCCTGTTGGCTTCCTACAAAATCAATGAGGAAGCTGGCAGGGTTAGTGCCCTCCCTGTAGCACCTGCACACTCACCCACCAGCCTGCTTGCTTGGGACTGCCACTTCTTCCTGATTAGACCTGGGGTTATGACAGCAACTGGGACTACCGGGATTGCAGTCACTAAGTAATGCCGTCATATGACACTGCACTTTATAACGGCATCATTTAGTGATGGAAATTCTGGTCCCAATTGTCATCATAACCAGAGGACTACTTGTATTCAAGAAAATAGAATAAACTGTCCACCCATCCTGATGCTCGTCAGCTGCATTAGATGTCTACAGTTATAATCGCCATATAGTATAATGTAGATTATGGATAACAATTCATCACAATAGAAAGGCAACAAATTGGGGAATGTTAATGGACAATACCATGTTTTGCTTTATTTTGCTGAAGCTGGTTTGTTATTTTAAAATAGGTTAATTTTAAACGAGTTGTTTTGTGAACATGTTCAGATATATAATTTAACTTACCCCAATGACAGAAGTCAGAGGAAACCACAAAAAGATTACAAGGATCTGCTAAATATTTGCTGAAGAGTTTTCCAAATTCCTGTTCTTTTGTCTCACTCAATGCTCCAACCAATACAGGAA
The DNA here is from genome assembly GCA_032468215.1 of Stegonotus admiraltiensis. NCBI lineage: Eukaryota > Metazoa > Chordata > Lepidosauria > Squamata > Colubridae > Stegonotus > Stegonotus admiraltiensis. The sequence continues at coordinate 108,790 of JANHZT010003707.1, read as the reverse complement.
CAATTGTAAACTCATCCTTATGGCTAAAAAGAAGAAAAAAAGGATTCAGAACTTGATTGGTGCCATTTTAAGCTTTTCCTCACATTCAAATGATTCTGCAGGGCCTGATGAGCTCCCTGCAAAAGTCTCACTATTTCTGACAATGAATAGGGTTTGGCACATCTGGCAAAAAACATTTAGATTTTGAATTTCTTGTAAATGATTGCCAGGATACCACATATGATAGTCACAGATGTCAAGGTGCCTGGTAATGTTTCTTTTCTTGAGACACCTGGTTTTGGTTCATTAATTCTTTTAATTTACAAAAAACAATGTAAGTTAATCTGTTCAAAGCAAAGCACCAACCAAAGTCAAAGACTCAAGATACATTGTTTAAAAATAAAATGGATTTCTTGGTTGCAAATTAATGGTTTGTTAGGAAGCATGCCCAAAACTGTCAGGAAAAAAAAAGACAAACTGCAGGAGAGATTTAAAAAATAATAGGGTGCAGCAATGAGTAGCATCATCAATTTACATTCCATAAATTTTCAGTCAAGGCACGGTTGTTAGGGAAAGTTGAGCCCTAAGCCCTGCAATGTGGGATGCCTCAGGCTCAAGCCTTTCACTGTTCCTTTGTAACATCTACATAAAACGACTAGGGGAGGTCATCAGTTGGTATGGAGTTTAGTATCATCTCTATGCTAATTACACCCAATAATTACATATCATCCAGAAACTTTAACTAGTCCAGAATGCAGCAGCACACACAGTAATGAGGGATTGGAGGCTTGTCCATGTAACCCTTTTTTAATTTTGCCAAACATTCCAAATTATTTCAAAAATACACATATGAGCTACGTAGAGATCAGGAGCAAAATATTTACAGATTTCAAACCTTTTAATCTCACTTTATTTAAAAATGCACATATTTTTATTATTAAAAGGATAAAAATTCTCTATTGGAAACTCTATTTTGCTAAATTCTGTGCGTTTCTATTCTTCTAACATAGCCTATCTTTATGCGTCTAAAAGTTTTAGTTCACAGTCCTCTTATTTTAATTGGTTTGGTATATCAAAGCCCTAAGGATTTTGAAGACATAAATGTATAACTGAGAAAATGGATTTATTACTATAATTATTTATATTATTATTATTATACATGCAATTTGATATCTGCCATTTTTAAATGATCCGTGTACCTTTCCATGGCTTTAGCAGTGTAAGGCAAGTGCATTTCAATACTGTGTTCATCTTCATCTGTTTGCAAAGACATGCGCTCAAACATTCCAGTCTTCCACAGATCTGCATAAACTGAAAAATTTCAAATATATTAATAGACTAAAAAAAGGAACAAATGGATAAACAGCTGCATAAACCCCCCTCCCCTTTTCTGTTTTATACGTTGGACTGATGATTCCTGAAGAATTAACACTGGAACCATAACTTGTAGTAAGAATGCTATTCACAGTAGTTCTGGTGAAAGTCCCTCCCCCTCCTGACTTACCCGAGAAATGAAATAGGGCACTCCAAACAAACAAATAAAAAATTAAAACGTATTTTGTTGAAGTGAAGCTTTACACACATAAAAAACAGGATAATACATATGGAAATATGCCAGTTTGATTTGTATTTGCTCATACATGCTGCAGGTTTGAGAACACTAATGTAAGATTTCAACTATATAAAATAAAGACACAACTGCGGAGTAATGGCACATTTAACAGCTTTTAACGTTTATAAAATATAGTAAGAGACATTTTTCAGACATAACTAGCATTTTTTTTTAGAATCTAAAAGCTTGTCTGAATTGTTTCTCTCAAGTTGCTTTGTAGCTAGTGAGATTGAAAACATTACTTAGAGCTAGGTATGCACAAAATTAACCAATCTGAGAACAGGACAATGTCATTGAGGGCGTGAATCAACAATTTCTACAAGTAAATTCTATGAACCAGAGATAGTTCTAGGTATCCCAGAAAATGGATTCCAAATGAGCATTTCATCTGGAACACTTCAATCAGCTTCTAGGTGAGAGACTTCATAATACCCTTGAAAGTACCAACCACCTCTGGAATGACATGGTCAAGTAGGATATTTGACATGATAGGGAGTTGGAGCGGGATGTTCCTCAATTCTTCAGAATGTCCTATTCCCAAATTGATGAGTTTTGCACATTCTAATTTAAACCATGAGCTTAATATGGGACTCCCAGCTGAAAAATGTAGTTAACATTTAGAGAAATATACATTGGAAATAAACACATTTACTTGTCATTTTGCGATTAGGCTTAGTGTATCGATTGAACCCAGGCATATAGTTTTCATGTGGCTATGAATAACTTTTACTCCTTCCATAGCCACAGCTTACCTAGTCTGGATGTGACTTCCACTTCACCTTAACTTGGTGTAATTAAGTATCATCAATCAATGCAGTAACTGAGATAAAAAAAACAAAAGTAGCAACAAAGCAGAATCGCTTCCATTGACGTTATCTCCATTGTTCAGGTTTATTTAATCACTCCACGCAGGGTTCTTATTTTAAACGATCTGGTGGAAGGATTAGACTTTGCTCACTCCACACCTGGATGATCTGTGACTGACTAGATATGCTCCTGCATTTTTGTTTAAAACGTAAAATCTTGGAACTGGCAACTGCCAGTTACCAAAGATGTAGAGAGGTAGCTGCAGAGAAATATAATAGGTAAACAACTGCAGGTTGTAGTAAATTGTGTTGTGTGTGGCATGCACTATGGTTAATATTAAATTATACTTACACGTAAATATACCTAAGACAGTCGCCAACAGTTCACGTACTGAGTTAAGCTTTAACATGGTTTGTTTTTTGACTTAATACACTATATGAATTCAGTCTTTTGTGTGTTAAAATTCTATGCAAACCCAGCCAATACGTAAAAGAAACAATAAGTATTAAAACCTTCTGCATCAATGTAGCTGCCTTTTTGTACAAATAGTTAAGAGATAAACTATGCAGAATAGACAGTCTCAGAAAAATAACAGACTAAATTTGCTAAGAACTGATTTTGTTTGTGTATTGCATGAATTGTGTACAGTTACCCTTTTGATCAATTCGCAAATCATATAGGGGAGTTCTATATATATCCACACTGGAAAGTGCACATCTGGAGAGGGGCACATGATGGGAAGGCCCAAGGATGAAGATTCGCCGTCTGAAGATGAATAAGAAAAAGCATATGAGTAAAACATTTCATAACTAAAGCACATCAAGAGGTCTGATTCCCTTGTTTAATTTCCACATTATATTTGTAATGTGGTTGATTGTGAGAAGTTGAATCACATAACATCTGGATCACATTAAGAGTTTTGTATCGAATTTGGCAAGCACAATCCCAGGGAAAAAGTAATCTGCATTGGGACAGATATAGATTTGATATTTGACAATACAAAGGCTTTTTCTGAACACAGAATAAATCTTTCAGATTCTGTTTTCCATTGCAACCTCGTGCACTGCTTTCCATTTAATTCAAGATGATTCCCCCATTCATAAAAAAATGGATTTTAGACAAGTATGTGAAAAAAACCGCATCAGTAAAAAATCCTACAGGTCTCCTACATTTTCTAGGATCCAGTTGATTATGCTTGTAACTCTGATAAACAGATTTCCTCTCCTGACAAATCCACCTTAAATAATTTTATGTTGTCTTAACCAGTATCTATACAAACTACATCTGGTAGTACTTAGGACAAGAATCTTCTTGAATGCTACTTACGTAATTGAAGGATCCACTTGTTTGTATGCATGAGCTGCACAAGACCCACAGTAAGTATATCCTGCATGTCTGCCAAAAACAAAAGATACTTTCTTTGAGGCTTTTTTTGAATCTCTGTAGAAAAATCTCAATGAAATAAATATAACTGAGTTTGATAAGTAGATATTAGGCCAATCTACAGATATCAGGTGAGTGCTCCAAGCTAAGTACTAAAAATCAAGGCAAAAAGCTTACTTATGTGGCAGAAAATAAGGTGGGTGCTAGCAGTGAGAAAACTATGATGTGATGATCAAATATGGCCTCCAAGACCTCCTGACCCAACTCAGTGCGATGATGGCTATTCATTCAAAAGTAATTCTTTTACAGAAAAAGGGACTAGCAAGTAAAATCAGGCCTCCTTGGGAGCTACTGTTTCAAGCTGATTGAACTATATTGAAAAGAGTTCCTGGAATCTGTCCTTGTTTCTCCTGACAGGAAAAACAAGGAATGCCTGTCTGATCATGCCAAAGGCATACAGATTCTGAAATGTTAGCTGGGGGTGGGAATGGGGGTGGGGAAATAGACTCATTGAAAGAAAAAATCCTCAGTCCTGGTGTGTATGTCATATTAATATTGTTAACTCTAGGCACAGGAAAAGAAAATTACATTTGTATATTTTAATTAAAGATTAAAGTGATTTGAAGATACAAATATTCTGCTTTTTCAAAGAGATTGCTCAGAAGACTTAACATTTCACGTATTCTAAACACTATTCAATTGAGTAGCAGAAGATAAAGTATAATACTCAAAGTATAATTTCCTGTGATTTGGGCTCAAAAAACCGTATTTTGAGAAAAGAATATTATGGATGAACATAAAAATGGATTTTTAATAATAATAATTGCTTGACTAATTACCAGTATCTATCAAAGTGTCTGTCAATATATATACATATATATACACACCGTATTTTTCGCTCCATAAGACGCACCTGACCATAAGATGCACCTAGGTTTAGAGGAAGAAAACAAGAAAAAAAATATCAGGCGGAGCCTGAGAGGACCACAGATAGGTGTCCTCTCAT
>JANHZT010003707.1:82525-97260 GCA_032468215.1 Stegonotus admiraltiensis | reverse complement strand
ATCTCATATATTAGTTTCACCTTTTAAGTTGCATTACTGAAATAAATGAACTTTTGCATGATATTCTAATTTTTCGAATTTCACCTGTATGTGAAAAGGATGAAATGGATTCACAGGTTTTTTTTAAAAAAAAAGAACATTTAATTTAAGAAAAGCTGGGAAGTGACAGCTATATACCAGCTAAAATTATTGCTCCTATATAATTGCAGAAGTCCTCAATTTTTCCAATCATCTGCCTCAGATCACAGGATAGAATACCGTTAACAATACCAGTGCACCATACCTGTGTATAGTACCAGACATAGCAAGGCTATGTTTTGGCAGCCAACTCTTCTTCAACGCTGCTTAGCAGGAAGCCTTATTGTGTTTATAACTAGACCTTCAAATTGTATGAGACAGCATTTAAAGCCTACTTTCCACACATCTGAAACCATAATCATATATGCTTTGTTTGGTGGATACCATATTTGTCTAAAAAACAATACAGAACACAGTTAATCACATCTTCCCAGATACCTAAACAATAAAGCTGTATTCTATTTTGCAAAGATTTTAAACTAAAAGAAGCAACACATGCTATAAAACTAAATTATAATTGCTGCCATGAAAGATTTAGTTTAAATTTCTAAGCAAGTAGCAAGTAGGCAGATGTGCTATTTATATGCTTGTAAAAATTGATGTATTCCCTTTCTTTATCACATTTTTCAGATGAGAATATACATTCACAAGCTAGATGAAGTAAGTATGTGTTGCTTTCACTGCTTTGTCTTTCCCTAGAGAGTTTTTTTTAGGCCAAGTGAAATATCTGATGAGCACATACAGAAAGAAATCATATTGTAGGCAATGTGAATCTTACATCCTGCAGAGGGCACTGTTGTGCACGTTTTCTCAAGAAACTACAGTATAAGAAACAAAGGTGGGGGAGAAAGAAAAATATTGATAACTGGTTATTTTACTGACACTGGAAATCAAGTGACAGCTAAATGCACCCCCTAAAAGCATTGTCTTCTTTACAATTTCACTGCATGTGTGATGCAAAAATTCAAATACGGACAAATAAGATTTGAAAATAACCTTTCAAAACCTTAAATCCTGCATGCACTGGCATCTTCAATTCTATGGGATTTCAACACAGTATTTAAAGATGTATTTTTCAAAATTGTTGCCACCCGGGACAGTAAAGGAAGAAGCCCGAGTAGACAAATGCCTACTAGCCTGGTCCCGAGTTACAACTGCTGCGTTCCCACAATGCAATTCGCCCCCTCCCTCGCTTTACCCTAAATGACCCCTTTTCATTCACATACATACTTCGGGGATCTTGGTCGGTTCCCTGACTCTACACGAACCCCCCACCCCCCCAAGGGGATTCCTCATCGGTCCTTTGTCCTGGGCACCTTCGCTGAAAGACGCTGTCCACTTCCTCTACGGGAGAATATTATAAAGAGAAGTAGGGGAGATTTCCGGGGCCAGCCTTAAGAGAGGAACATCTTTTCCTCCAGGCTCTGTCGATACCGTGGGAATCGATCCTCGGCAGTCCAAGCAGGTCATTGTTTGGGGGCGGCAGAGGACGATTAATTGCGGGGGGGGGAGATCTAGAAGAGGGTCCCGGCATTCCCGGCAAAAAGTGCTGATTCAGTCAAAGGCCCACCCCGGCCCCAGCGATCATGAGGGAGAAAGCCTGTTCCGCACTAAACCACGCCGGCTCCCGAGATTAATCGCTGCTATACCACCACCCTCCCAGAAGCAACAGGCGCCCTCCCGGCTTCCTGGCAGGGTAACGTCGGGCGATTTTGCAACACGTCTTCTTTACCCCTTCCTCGGCCAAACGCTCCCTCCCTAACGGCGATCGCACACACCGAAGTTAATGTCACAGCAGCTTAAGCACCAGCTCGGCAGCGCCCTACCGGGTTCAATGGGATTTCCTTCCCAGCAAACGCGTCCGAGATTGCAGCCTTATTAGGACAGGGACTTTGGTGAATTGACAGTCGAGTTTTTTTTTCCTTCCCCCACTCCGGGTGGCTGCAATTTAAGGAAGGACGGGGCATCGCCAACAGCTAACGCCGCCTCGATAAGTTGACCGATCCGCCTTTCGGTGTGTGCCAAGTGGCCTTTGGGAATGAGCAGGGATTCAATGCGTCCGGGGCACCGTTTTACCCTCATTCTCGTCCACCGTTCAGCATTTAACATGCCACTTATTCGAGATTTACGGACTTGGCTTTATAAGCATAAAGCAGCGGAGCAGCTCTCTCCATTGAAGGAAAGGGAGAGTTTTGAGTGCTAAAAGTCGTCCCAGTCCCCCAACAGACCCTCCGCCGCTCCTTCAACGTGGCTCAAGCAGGCCCCGCAGATCACCCGCCACCCACCCACCCACGGAGGCTTGTGACCCAGCTCGTACCTGAGGCCGTGTACCAGCTGCCGGCATGGCTGGCCTCCCGGCAGAGCGCTCGGTTGGACATCTTGGTGCCTGAGCCGCCTATGGTGTTGGGGGAGTGTCGGGAGGGGGGTGGGCAGGAGACGAGTCCGGCCGCGGCGATATTAAGTCCCCCTCCTCCCCCGGCAGAAGTGAAACCCCCGGGAAGGGGGAAACGGTGCTGCTGGAGGAACCCCGGGGTAGAAAGCAAGGCAGTGGAGGCGGCACGCAGCGAGGCACTCGAAGCTGCCCGTAGGATCCGCCGGCCTGTGCGCAGACAGCGGAGGAGAGGAAAGGAGGCGGAGGAAGGCAGAGCCTAAGCGGGGGGGGACAAAGGCCAAGGCAGCAACCGCCGCCTGGGCGATACCCACAGAGCAGGCGGCAGCCGCCGGGTTTGGCCTAACTCGGCTCCTGTGGCATAATAACTAGAGCAGCGTGGCTCTCCATTGGGCAAAGGAAAGCAAAAGGTCCTGTGGCGATTGGGTAATGGTTTTCCCTGTTCGCCGGACGGGCATAATCGCAGCTTCCCATTGGGCAGCTCTCTGAACAGCCTCCTCTCGATTGGATGAAAGGAAGGTTGCGGGCGGGATCACTTAAGATTGGTCCAGGGAAGTTGCCGTGGCGATGGCATCTGGCCTCCCTGATTGGGGGGTTTGTGTCTCTGAGGTGAAGGGAAGATTAGAGGAAGAGGTGGGCTTGGGAGAGAAGGAGGAGAGACCACCTCGAGGGGAGAAGAGGGATGCCTACTAAGACGACGGAGGGGAGGGGCAGGAAGAGCTGCTCAAGGGAGGGGGTGAAGAAGCGCGTGCGAGAGTCGCAGCTTGTGCTCTACGTGGTCCGCTCGAAAGTTAGAATGCAAAAAAGGTGGATTCCCGGAAAAGAATGTCGCCGCTTGATATTCCGGGAACTGGTGCACCCGGATGTGTTCCGTTACAACGCCCTTGGTGTGTGCAGCTAGCAGTGGGTACTGGAAGTTTTAAGTCCAGCACATATGACGGCTTCCAAATTAACTCAGGTTCTGGCAGCTACTCAGTTTCTAATTTGTAAACGGAATGGAGAAAGGAATTTCTTTGCATCTGAAAGAGAATATAAGATATTGCATAGCGAAGGCCTTAAATAATTACAAGTTGACTATTAGATCGATGCTATTAATATTCAGCACCTTAAAGTTTGCCTTATTGTATTCAGAATAATCTGTTTCAGTATCTCTACAAATCACATCAGCATAGAAATTTCAGAAGAACATTATGTTGGAAACATTTCAGCTTTGCAGGTAGTGACAGTCTTTATTATCAGACATGAGTTGCTCTGAGATACTTACTATTTTGGAGCAGCCAAGGATGATATAGTTATTTAAATATTTAAAATTCATACGGTATTGGTTTAAAAATCCTCTCCCAAATGCTTGATTTGAGCTTCATGAGGCTGGAATGAAATGCCTTTATAATTGATCAAATCCATACTTGGTAAATACAGAGCCTATATATGCCATCTTGCGTGGACCTCAGGATGGGGGATTTGTCTTTTCCCTCATCATTTTTCTAGTATGGGAAGAACTGCATCACTATAACAAAATATCTATCTCTCCTACCTTGAAGGAGCTTTTGCAGCTTTGTCACAATAGCCAGCCAGATAGATACTTGTAATATCTAAAATGGTCCATCACTTTACTGGTCTAATGTTAGAAAAAAAGCTAGGGCCTATATTACTTCATGGCACATTGACTGCCAAACTTCTGACCAACAAATTATCAATGTTTCTATCCCATGCTATTCTGTGATGGAATTTGCACCTGGAGGAGCAAAAGGGACTTCTGTCCATTAGGGGTAGGCAAATAAAGGATTGAACCTGATTGGATAGAGATTCTGATCTACCTCAGTTGTGTCATAGAAACTTCTACTGAGTCAAGCCAAGTGCTGAATAATAAATTGTGTGTCTGAAGGGCTAGGATTTACTGCTGAGACAGCATGTGGAGTTGGATAGCTCATGGAGAGCCCTGTCAGCTTTACAAAGGACCACCTGCTTCAATATTTCAAAAAGAAATATTCTTAGTTTATACTCAAGGTCTATGTGAAATACCTATTTCAAAGGTTTTGCATAGGTTAACAGATAACAGCTTCTTCGTTATTACATTGGTTTAGGCTGAATACGTATTAAATGCTGTGCTGAATTTCTTCCATTCTCCTTGCTTTAATCTTAAACCAAAAATTGCTCTGTGTCCTGTGAATCAGACCTATGATGGTGTAATACAGGGGTCTCCAAATTTGACAACTTTAAGACTTGTGGAATTCAACTCCCAGAATTCCCCAGACAGCATGTCTGGCTGAAGAATTCGGGGAATTGAAGTCCACAAGTCTTAATGGTGCCAAGTTTGGAGAGATGCCTGGTGTAACAGAATATATAAATTCTTGGGCATTTTTATAACTTTGGATGCAATTATGCATCCTTATATTTAATAGTAAGCCCCATTGATTTTTTTACCATTTTTTTTCTTGAATAGGCGTGTCATACAACAGATCGTTCTGTAGAGTAGTGTTTCTCAACCTTAGCAGCTTTCAGATACATAGAATTCAACTCCCAGAATTCCTTAGCCAGCATTAAAATGATCTAAAGTTTTAGAATGTAAGCATTTACTGAAATGTACGTCAGATACTGTTTATTGTATTAGCTAAAAACTTAATTCACAAGTACTTGTGCTTCTGTACTGAAGACAAATTCCTTTTGTCGCAAATGACACTTGGCCAAATAAACTATTCAGTGTGCTTGTGTATACATGTGTGTTTATAGAAAACTTCCTCTATTTTGCTAAGTTAATTGTCCAGTTATTTTGTATTGTTTTGATAGCAGGGTTACTCCTCCACTATGTAGCTACTAGGCACACAAATGTCATAATAAATACAGACTGAAAAATCCAGTTTAGCCTTATTAACTAAGTTACTAATTAGGCTTATTATTATTATTTAATGACTTTATGCTGCTTTTCTGCTGTAAAGCATCTAATTTTATTATAAAATAAATCAACATTTATGTAGCACTTAAAAAGATATTAGAAATGATCAAATCAAAAATAACTTCTTGAGATAAAAGATTTCGATCTGTTCTTTGATAAACTATGTTACTTAAACAGGTTCCCCCTCAAATATACAAAATAGCTTAAACCATTTCAAAATGAGAGCCCTGGTGCAGATTCTGAGTAGCCCTAGCCTCTGAGTCTCATGTTTAAGAGGAGATAGGAAGAACTGAGAGTGCTTTGCCACAAATCTTTTTTGGATATGCCATTTGAATTTCTAGTTCTACACCCTTCCTTTATTTTGAGAATCTTCCAATCAGAATTGGCAGAAAAAATTATTAACAAGGCAAATACCTGAACAATGAAAATGTTTTATTCTAATTTAGAGTGCATATCTAATTAAATTAGCATTGATAGCTCTGGCTGGTATCTGCTGTCTAGGATCTTGGGCAGAGATCTGTCTCATCACCTACCTAAAATGGACCTATATTTTGCAACTCTCTAATGGGAAGAATGCCACATAGAACCTATGAAGTTATGGATCTAATATATCAATTCATTGACAGTTATTTTGGAAGCTGGATCTTTCATTTGATTAGGAATTGTAATTACATTCTGTTAGAGTAACAATTCATGTATAAAATGGCACTGCATAGATTTTTTATTGACTGAGCCATTTCAGTGCTATTAAACTTGTTTAGCTTCCTCTAGTTGCTATTTTAAAAAAAAAACATTTTAACATGTATTCAACATCTACCTAGCTCCCCATCTCATGTACATGACTTTACATGTTGTAGGTACTGTTTGTTTGCATGTGGTGTGATTGTTGGACTAAGACAGTAGTAGGCAAACTTGGCTCTTTCACACCCTGTGGACTTCAACTCCCAGAATTCCCAGAAGTTGAAGTCCACAGGGTGTGAAAGAGCCAAGTTTGCCTACAACTGGACTAAGACTAAGGGATCCAGGTTCAGCTCTTCACTGGGCCATGGAAACTCATTGGAAGACTGAGTACTCTCTCAGTTCAATCAACCTCAAAGGATTGTTTGGGGATAAAAAAATATACTCCCATGTATTCTGTCTTGAACTCCTCTAGAAAGATAATATTTCAGTAACAACTACTATACTACTTACACATTACACTTAAAATATTTATATGTATTATGCCTATGGCTATATTTGATATAAATCTAAACTTTAATGGCACATGTAAATGAAATATGTGTAAGATTATTTTTATAATCAGTTTAATTGCACGCTGTATTTTTAAAAGGTATTCTTTTAAAACCCCTACTCATCTATTTTTTAAGGTCTTTGTTTTTAATAAAAATGTGAAATAACCAATATGTAACTACATACTGGTATATGGCTAAAATAATGATAGGTATCCAAGAAGCTATCATTGGCTGCGATTTGCCATGTTACTTTTTGCTGAATCAGTAGCTTACTTTTGGGAAATGCCAGACTTCATATGTTGTATTATGTAAATACTGTATGTTTCTATTATCTACATTACACCTCTTTATTTACACTTCTTTTAGCCAAGTAAGAGCAGCTGCTTGATAGTATAATTCCAAGTTTGGCAACCCAAAACCTCCTCTATTGGTAGAGTCTTTTAATAATTTCAGCCTAATTTTTCCCTTTCTACCTTGCCAGATAGAATTATTCCAAGCAACTTTAATAAATTGAATATCCTCAAAACATTTGTTTGCATGGTGTACATACTCTTCTCTGGGTGTGTGGTGAACCTTCCAGTTGTTAGATGTTGAGTTGAAATTGTTAGGCATTTTAACATAAACTCTATTACCTGCATCAAATTCGCGGAGAGATAATCTCCCAGAGGTGGAGCTGTTAGATCCATTGGATGACAGAAAAGAGATATAGAAAACTTTTCACAGCCTAGATTTGTCAGATCAAATTTGCCTCATTGTTTATTGTGATTTCTCTTTGTTCCCTATGGCAGCTACGGGCACAGCCCTGGATCGTTCTTAGCTGAGAGAGATTACATTTTAGCAGGGTTGTTACTGTTAGCCTGAAAGAGTTAGCCTCATTGTTAGCCTGAAAGAGAAAATATGTCTCTTTTTCATTCATAAGATCCAAAAAGATAACACTAAGTAAAAGCAATCAGCCAGACATCACCCTAAAATAGAAAATTGTTTATAAATTGACTTTAATTTTAAGCTTCCTTTCTGGAGCTGTGCATTCTGTTTCTGTGTTTAGCTTCTCAATCATATGTTTAAATGGGGAAAAACCTGGTCACTTTTAACAAATGTAATTTAACAGATGGCACAAATGCTGTATAGAATAATTAAAAAGAACAATGCTATAATAAAGGTCAGTTCAAATGGCAGTAATAACAGATAAAAACCAAAAAGGCAAAAAGCAAACTGATGTGGAAAAAGAACACAAGAATATAGAGAATTGGCGAAACTGACAGTCACTTTCTAGGGTTTAAATTTGAAAAATGTAAACATATCAGCTAAACTTGCCTCATAAATGGCAACACTCTGCAAGATCTTCTGAATAGTGGGTGGGCTGTCAATAGTTAAAATAAATAAGCCAGTCAGACTGATTAAATGGCAATCTGCATGTCATTAATCTATCTCCATATGATTTCTTAATAAGGCTCAGTGATGTTTGTAGAATTAAGCCTAGCACTGGAATACCTTTTTTATTAGCACCAGAATATGAAACCACATTAATTGTTCAATGCTTAGGTTTCTTGGATACTAATTGAAAATGGAGTTACTCCTGGTTCAGATTATATTCTTAGCCATAAGAAAGCAACCCAAGTGGTTTAAGCTCTCACAAAGATCAATCTAAGGCAGGGGTCCCCAACCCCTGGGCCATTTGGAACTGAGATGCGAAAGCACACAGCTCTATTTGTGTGAGCAGCAGGCACTCTTGCGTACATTTGAAGCTCTATTTGTGTGAATCATTTCCTCCCCCTCCCCCGCCAGTCCACACAGCCTGACAGGTTGGGGACCACTGATTTAATGCAAGTAAGGAGACATGGAACAAATTAAAGATCTAGAATTGGAACAGAAATTTCTGGGAGAATATGTTGATGGAGTATCACCTTCTAGATAAGAGCAGGCGAGGGTGATCATACTTAGAATTACAGATTTTATATTTACAGTATTTATTTACAGTATTTAATGAAATCTGTGTGACTCTGGACAGAGTACAAGATAAGCACAATAAATCAAAGTGAAGGGAAAAAAGAAATATAACAAGGAACAATATATAAATGCCAAATATATTTTGTATTTATTGTCAACTAAAGCTTGTAAGTGTTTTATATTATCTAAAACTAAACAATCAGATGACAGAAGGTTTTTTTTATCCTAAAATGTTCTTCTCCAAGAACACTGCAAACATTGCAAAACTGAAAATCTCTTTCAACCATTTCTTCTTCAATAGCTCTCCTTTCCAAGTTTAGTGAGCTGATAGTTTTCTTAAGATCAAAAGTAAATTTGGTATTTCTTCACTCCAGGTTTTCAAACAATACTATTTCCTAATATTTGTTGAAGGTGCCAGGGATTGAAACTGAGACTTTTTTTGCATACAAACCAGATGTTCTGGACGAACTATGGGCCTTGTCCAAGACTGATGCAGCTGTATAATCTCAGAAATGTCCACTTCCTTCAAAATTTACAGTGAGCCACCATTTTCTTATGTAACAAATGCAAACTCATTACCTTGATTTTAGGTTGTGAATATAGAAGATCCCTCAATGGAGATCACCAAGCGGATATTCCAATTTTGATTCACCCAACAAGCCCAAGATTTAAGAGATGCCAGTGAAGTAGCTAGGTGGGACTCAAAAATTGCAACCTAGTACAGAAAGTCCTCGATTTACAACAGTTCATTTAGTGACCGCTCGAAGTTACAACGGCACTGAAAAAAGTGACATGACCATTTTTCACACTTAACAGCCATTGCAGTGTTCTCATGGTCATGTGATCAAAATTCAGATACTTGGCAGCTGATTCGTATTTATGACCATTTCAGTGTCCTGGGGCCATGTGATCCCCTCCTGCAACCTTCTGACAAGCAAAGGCAACTGGGAAGACAGATTCACTTAACAACTTAATTTACTTAATTTACTAATTTAACAACTGCAGTGATTCACTTAACAGCTGTGGCAAGAAAGGTCGTAAAATGGTCAAAATTCACTTAACAAATGTTTCACTTAACAACAGAAATGTTGGGCTCAATTGTGGTCGTAAGTCAAAGACTACCTGTATATTTTGCATTAGAAACAACATTATGTTTTTGTAGCTGCTTTGCTTAGCAAAATGTAGTGGGCCGGTCCCCAAATAAGTTGGTCATAGGCAGAGATTTATAAAAGGAAAGGTAGAGTGGAATACAAGCCAAACAGAATGGCAGCTGAGAATTGTAGCCAAATAACTTCTGAAAAACATTTGAACAGTATGCTCAGGAATTTCTGTGTGACAGAAAGCTAGTAGGTCCCCAATGTAAGGTCCTACAAGCATGGACATGTTTGTTTAGTTTAAATAACTCAATAATTTAGTAACAGGAGGACTAAAATATATATGTGTTTTGCTGCTGCACGCTTGGTTTCACTTTGATGGGATGAAACAGGATCACGGTGGGTTATACAAAGGCAGGCACTTAATCCACTTCAACTGTTCACCCACCTAATTTGTCATTTGGTATATTATTGGCCTGCTGCCATGGAGACACCAACAGTCCTCAAAGGCCTCTTCTTCCAAAATAGCTAATAAGGTTGAACTGGAAAGCGGGGGATGGGGGGGGGAAGAATTACAATAATAATTGGACTAGAGAGAGGGAGTGAAGAAAGGCAGAGCCATTGAAGGCAGCAAAGAGGAAGAACAGAACAACAAAAGCAAAGGCGTCTGGAATGGAATTAGTACCTTACAATCGGAACTCCCAAATGTTCATTAAAGTTCTACAACAACAACAACGATGACGATGTTTTAGATGCTTTAGAATACCTGATACTAGTATTAACATGATATGCTGGATATTCATAAGAAACAAGATTTGACTAGTTAAGAGGTTTCAATGTTTTGTTTACAGTTCATGCAACCACTATGAAATGCTGTATGTTTAATCTCACAATCTTCTCCTTCCTCTCAATCTATTCACTCTTCCTCTATGTGCTTGTTTCATGATTTAATTTTCATTCATTGTCTTTAAAAACCAAACTACATTTGACATACCTGCTTATTTTGTCCTGGTCACTTATTTGTATTCAATTCACATTCATTCAATACCCGTTCATTCTTGATGCTACCTCTTCAGGTTTTACCATACATATTTCTTAAGTAACCCCTCCTACCGTATTCAACCGACTATACGTTTCTGTTAATCTGGAAGTAGCAAATTCTCACAACTGCAGAAGTAGAAGTACATAGATTTCAGATCTAAAAGCAGCATATGTGCACAATAGACATCCTTGGTGGGCCTACTGACAGCTATTTTTCTGGGCTTACTTGGTAGCCATATGGGTACAGGAACTCTGTAGAGCTCCTGAAATAGGCATTTCTTGACCCTATGCAACTATTATACAAATGCAAGAAAAATATAATTCTTTAAGGAGATACCACAACTGTAGCAAGGATGCTCTTGCAGTGACCAAAGCATCTTTATTCCTATGGATGTTAACCTTTACATCTCTATTTGTAATGAAATGGATAGAAGCAGACTCTTACGCACTGTCATGGTGAGTTGGGATCTTTTTTTGTTGTTGTTGTCATTTATGTATAATTTACAATTATTTGCTCCATTTTTCCTGGCCAACATAAGTTACCTTCTTTGTTACTTTTAATTTTTAGATCTATTCCACTTGTTGCATGGTACAATCTATCTATATAAGTATTTTATATATATTCTATATAGAATAAGAATTACAGTATGTTCCAGAGTGCAGAAGTTCTGTAGAATTCTACTAGTGGCAGGTATGGAATGATGATGTGATGAAGCTATAGATAAAAAGAAAATATACATACAAGACAGTGCTATAATAAATGAGAATGAGAGCAATATATCACATAATTATATAGAGAAAAAATAGCTGCAAAGAAAGAGAGGCACAAAAGTATAAGTTTTTTGAATTATGAATTGTTTGAAAATAAGAAAGGTAGAATAAGGTAGACCAGAAATAGCCAAAGATTGTATTCCAAGGCCTATCCTTATTTTCCATCAGATGGAGAGTAGCAACAGATGTCAGGATCTAGTGGAGATCTTAGGGTGAAATGTAATTCTTTGGTGATAGACTTATGGAAATCAAACAAATTTAAAAGCAATTAAGTGCTATATTATATTTTATAATATTATTATATATTATATATTTTTCTAAGTCAGACAAATCACAGTTGTTTGCCTTATTATCCCGCTGAACTGATCTAAATTTTAACTCAAAGGGTTAATTGCAAGATGAGTTCATGGCAATTTTACAGAAAGAATATCTGGCTACTTTACACTGATATCCATTTCGTATGCAATGGTTTACATAAGAATTTTCTGCATATACGGTACATGTGGTAACCAAGTCTATATTTAGTGCTAATTAATAAAACAAAATATCTATGATCAATAATCAGTAATGTGTGTGCATTTATCTAATTTCAAGATAGCTAGCTAGATAGCTAGATAGCTAGATGATAGATATAGATATATATCAAATATTCTCTCTAGTTGATACATTAGCTGAAATTAAGCTCTTAGAATATGCATAACATATCAATTCCATATTATCTTTGTAAATATACAACCTGTTCATTCTTTTCCAGGTGCCTTGAATTTGCTCAGCAAAAGCTGGTACCTGGACAGTAGACAACAGGCACCTAAATCATCTCTCTACAAACTTCCCTACTATGGAGAAATAAATCATTGTATTTAAATTATAGTTAAGTTTGATATATTTTCACCTTCAAACTTTCATAAGGATAATCAAAAAGGGTAATTCAATATTAAATGTTTGAAATTGAAACATATGTCGCCTTTGGCTATTTAATAAAATAAACGAAGTTCTGACGTTTTAATACTTCGTTCTGCATTCTGAATTACCTATAATAATGGCTTGTTCTGACTTGTGAATCCTTTGATTTGTTCTATGCTTCTGTTTAAACATGTTGCTATTATTATGGCTTATTTTTCCTATACTCATTTTCCAAATAATTATTTACCATGCAAATATATGATCTTGGAATGGAAAACATATATATGGTATATCGTAGGGCGTGCCAAATTTTTAAACTTTTAATTTCCAAACATTAGGGGTGTACAACCAAACAAAAGTTCTGACATGCCTTGGGGATTATAAAGATATTTTGGTTATTTTAATATAATTTAGATGTGCTTGGTAAGTAACTACATAAATATAACTTTTTAACATTTTGTTTATTTCATTTTACATTAAAGTATTGTGAACCCAATATACATTACTTTTTCATCTGTCTCAAAAGAAAATTTAAAATGTTCCACTGGGTCTGAAAACAGGAGAATAATTGAGAAACAACAAAAGCACATTGTTTCAAACAAAGTTATAGCTTTTACTGCAAGGTAAAACATTTAGGTAAGATTGTTAAGATGCTTTGAGAAATAGAAGACTAAAAGATGCTTTCTGAACACTTTTGGTGACAGGATGTTCCAAAATTATTACACATACAATATATAAAATGTATTATTGTAATATATAGGTACTGGTAATTACCTATAAAGCCCTACATGGCTTAGGCCCAGGATACCTGGTGGACCATCTGCAGCCAGCGACAGCTCCCCATCGCCTGGTGCGTTCCCAGAGGGAGGGCCTCCTTGGGGTCCCGTCGGCCAGAGAGTGTCGAGTGGTGACTCCCAGGGAGCGGGCCTTCTCGGTGGGTGCGCCGAGTCTGTGGAATCAGCTTCCCCTGGAGCTCCGGGTGGCTCCTGACCTTCGTTCCTTCCACTGTGATCTTAAAACATGGCTATTTGGCCTGGCCAGACTGAACTGAAGGGGTTTTTAAATGTGATTTTAATGGGTTCTTATATTTGTTATATTTCATAATTGAATTTGTTGTATTTATTGTTGTGAGCCACCCTGAGTCCTTTGGAGAGAGGGCGGCATACAAGCCCAAATAATAAAATAATAAAATAAATATTTAAAGACTGAGAATTCCAAGTATTGGAATGCTGCATTTTAAATATGATATCCAATATCATCCCCCACTTTCTTTTCAATAGTGTCATCTCAAACTATACTGTTGTTCTATTAAGTGTTTAGAGAATTTCTTATATAGCCTAGCACCAACAGTAGTCCCACTAAACAAAAGAAATACAACTACATTTTGGTCCTTCATGATTTAATTTTGTTATTTTCCTTAGATCAGATTCTAGATTGATCCATTCTTGCTTCAAAGTGCCTACAACTATCCTACCTAAGAAGCCCTTTGCAAATTATTACCTCTGATTTATTATTTTCCCTTCTGCCTAGCTTACCCAGATGACGGGTGACCATTATATTTTGAGCAACGTTGACATGAGAGACAGCTGGATGATAGCAATTGTGACTGTATACGGCAGCTGCACTAGCAAGTATGTTAGGAAGTTTGCTCTCTGAAATATAAGGTAGTTCTTCCAAAGAGTTAGCTCCTAACATTACTTTTAATTTCTGCTGCAAAATGCTTTTCAAGCCCAGGTCAATACAATTTTTATTCATCAATCTTTTTCATTTCATTCCCTCTCTCTCCCCACCAAATAAAGCAATTAGACATAAAACATATTTCATTCCGTCATTCACACAATTTGAATCCTACGTGTTAAGAAGACATATTGTCAAGAGGGATGGGGAACACCTAGAAGTTGTATCTGCTTTGGTTCCCACTCCTCACATAGATGTATCACCGTTGAAACATAATGTTTCATTAGAAGAATAGGAAATCTGTGGACTAAACAATGAATGGGAACCATAATTTCACTGTCTTGCTGCTTCAGAGACAGATGACTCAAGCTGTCTCAAAAAGAATAATCACCTGACAGCTTTCTGTTCAGTCCTTGGGATATGGACTTTTACTTATGGTGTCCTTTGGATAGGGACCTTTACTTATGGTGGAAGAGAAAAAAAAAAGAAAAAAGAAAAACCTGAACCTGAATATAATATTTACTTATACTTTTGTTTTAAAAAGGAGCTTTGGTAGCGCAGCAGACTAAACTGCTGTTAAAGTAGCACTTATCTGCCAGCTGCCTGCAATTACTGCGAGTTCAATTCTCACCCGGCTCAAGGTTGACTCAGCCTTCCATCTTTTCGAGGTAGGTAAAATGAGGACCCGGATTGTGGGGGCAATAAGCTGA
>JANHZT010003707.1:48085-63597 GCA_032468215.1 Stegonotus admiraltiensis | reverse complement strand
GCCTCTGAAACGGAGGTTTCAGAAGCTGAAAAAAGCCTCTTAAAGGGAGGTTTCAGAGGCTGAAAAAAAAGCAAGGCACAGAGCTCACAACCAACGAACCTATTGCTAAAATTCACCTCTGAGAACAGCTGATTGGGGATATTCTGGGAGGCCATCCACCCGCCAATCAGCTTTTTTCTTATTTTCCGCCCCAAAAACTAAGGTGCATCTTATACTCCAGTGTGTCTTATAGTCTGAAAAATACGGTAAGTCCTGAAATATTAAAACTACTTAGGATAAGGATCAATAACTTTTCATTTTAATTTTTATACCTTCTTACTTGTGCTTGATTTAGCCATTCATGGTTTATTATTCACATGTATTTTATGTTATGATACCATGAATTAAAATAAGTAACAATTAAAAACCTATTGCATAAAATATGTAATTTATTTCAGTTACTTATATACTGTCACAGGGTAATCTTCCTAAGTGATTTACAATTTATAAGCATAAATAATGATAAAGTATTTCTTTTTTAAAAAAAGCAAGCATAAAATCACTTCTAAAGGTCAGCTGATGGTAATGAGAATAAAGAAGGGAATCCAAGTCAAGATATTTCTGTGGTAGATGCCATCATTATCTGTTTCTTCCTGTCTCTTGAGAGATACTTCCTAAAAGACAGTTGGTACAAAATTGAATAGAAGAAAAGTCCAACTGAGTAGACTTCCATGATGGCAGTGATGTAGTGCTGACTTTGTCAGCTGTATACCTTTTAGCTAGTGTTGTATTTAGGTTACATTGCCTTTCACTGATTCTGATGTAATTCTAGTCTGATGTTACCATTATTTACTTGTTTTAAAAAATAACAAGTTTAACGTGTTTCAGTTAAATTTCATGCCTATAGTAAGGTTTGGTACAGAACAATTTACCCTAGACGTAATTGTGTACTAAAATGTTGTGAATGTTTAAACCCGTCATTTCTCCAAACATTTTGATCTTCCTCGTAACATATTCAATGTTCTCTAGTGGGTCTTGCACAATTAATTCCAAATCATCAGCAAATCCACGCAGTTTGTAATTATGCACTTTAATTTGTAGTACTTTTACTGTTATCTTGTTTAATATCTCTATTTAACAGTTCCAACACGAGAATAAATAATAAAAGTGATAAAGGACACGCTTGTCTTATTCCTTTCTGGATTTCTCATGGTTTTGTCAAATCTCAATTCACCATTATCCAAGCTTTCTGGAGTGTATAGATGGACTTCAGACCCATACCTATAGTGAGGTCAGACAATTACCCTAGAATGTAATTGTCTACTAAAATGCTGTGAATTGAACAGATCTTGTTTGTAAAATTAGCATTTACCTTTTATTGGCAAACTACAGGAAGATCAAATTTACTCTTTAAGTATTATTGTTTTTTCTTCATATCTTTGTTTTAATAAAAAAAAGTTACTTAAGTTTCTCAATGTTTGTCTAAGACTATTTGGAATAGTGTTTATATTTTCTTTCAAATTTTGGCTATTGTAGTACAGATACTTACGCTTTGTGTAGTGTCTGATGTTCTTTCACAATAAAATAATAGAACTCACTTTTTTCAGCAGGACAAAAGGAACAAGCTGTTGAATGGTATAGAAAGGGAATCGAAGAACTCGAGAAAGGAATAGCTATATTAGTTATTGGTCAAGGTAAGTTCATTTTAGTGTTATATGAAGAAGAAAAGCTGTCAACATGGTTTGAAAATTCTGAATAGACTGGAAGAAAAAATTGTGAAATTTGTAAAAGCCATAGGATATATTTTTTTTCAAAAATGATGTACTACCTAATTATGTGTGTGTGTGTGTATAAGCATTCTACTGATCCAGTTACATTCAAATAAAATGCACCCCTTTTAATAAAATGGCATACTGGTCCCTTAGCACAGTTTAGACACAAAAAAGATGTTTTGTAATATCTTAAATGTTAGAGGAGAGGTGCCCAGGTACGCTGTTAGGGCAGTACCAGTATATTCCATATTGTACTGTATATAGAACCACTGAGAAGGCCTGCCTTCTAGTCCACACGTTTTTAATGTCACACCAAGGCAGGACCTTCAATAAACTTGTATAAATATGAAGATTTCAAATTGATGAAAAGGTTAGACGTGCACTTGAAGGCAAAATTAGCATGTAAAGTTTTCTTCGGTGTAGAAATAAACTTTCTTTTTTCAGTGATTACAGACTAAACTGTTATTAAAGTAGCTGTTCACTGAGCGGCTAATTTTGGTAGTCTTCGTTACTTCCTTGTTAATATTCCTCTGTATAATAAATTTGAATTATTCCAAATTCTGGATGTGTTAAATTATTATTAATACACTCTCTCGAGATGTTAATCTTAATCAGAATTGGACAAAATTCAGAGGTTCATGTCAATCCTTATTTCATTCAAGATTGAGAAAGTTTTGACCACCCATATGTTGCACTATAACTCCCTATAATACTAACTATAATAGCCAATGCTTAGAAATGATTACAATTGTAGTCCAGCATCATTTGAAGAAACATGACTTTCCCATCACATTTAATTATCAGGTAGCCTTAGTCTTTAGGAATTCCATTAAGTTGTATTTGGTACTATAACTAGTCCTCACTTAACCATGGCAATTGGAATCAGAATTTCCATTGCTAAGCAATAACGATTGTAAAGTACAATGCCTCATGACTGCATCACTTAGCTTTGGCAATTCCAGCAATCTTGGTAGCTTATCATTAAGCAAGAATCACAGAAGTAAGAACCTCATGTGACCACAGCTTGTCACTTGACACTTCCAATAAGCAAAGTCAATGAGGAAGATGGCAGGAAGTCTTACATCCCATATTGCTTGTGGGTGGATGAGGGGTACAACCAGGTGGGGGTGGGTGGGTAGCTGCTGTTTACAAGTACAGCTGGGTAGGTGGGTGCTCTAGAGTATAAAAGAATGTGCAGGTAGCTGTTGTGATGTGAATACAATGATGTTGTAGCCTGGTACAAGTGTAACTGGGCTGGCAGGTGCACACTACAGAGTGCGGGTAGGAGGGTGTTCCATGCTCTGCAGTATGAGTTTCCTAGCCAAGCTCCTCAGGAGAAAAGAGAACATGAGCACATGCAACCTTCCCTGCCAGCTTTTCCATTGACTTTTCTTGTGAGAAGCCAGCAAGGAAGGTTGCAAATAATGACCAAGTGACTGCCAGACATTGCAACTGTTTTAAGTAACATCCAGTTGCCAAGCTCCTGAATCATGTCCATGGGCGTGCAGGGACAGATGGAATTTCAAGGATTGGATGTAAGTACAACTTGTTTAGCACTGTTTTAATTCAAATGGTTGCTGAACGAGCAGTCATTAACTGAGGACTACTGTAAGGTTTGGCAGAGCCAACTACCATTAGAAGACTTCCTGGTTATTGCCATAATGTGTATAGTCATAAAAATTCAAATACATTTGGCAAAACTGGATTCCTATGATGCTTATAATTTTGAAAACAAGAAACTTATTCCAAACTAAAATTGCAGAGTTGATAACTGGAATTGGTTAATATCATATATCATATATATCATATCATAGCTTTTCAGTCAGGATTCAGGCTGGCCTATAATACTGAGACAGCATTGGTGACATTAGCGGATGACTTGTTTTGTAGTGGTTCTCCTTTTGCCATGACAAGTACCAGGCAGTGTTTGCAGGATGAAGAGGTCCAGCTATAGTCCCATCTTATATGAGGTGCCTCAGGACTTGGTTCTCTCTCCTATTTAACACCTCTATAAGCCACTGCAAAAGGTCATCTGCCAGCAGGAGCTTTGGTATTACCAGCATGCTGATGTTACCCAATTGCATAACTTTTCCCAATGTATTTATTAAACTTATATATCACCCATACAAGTGGGCTTACAGATGTTTAACTAAAATGCACTGTAAATCATTAAAACAATAAGGATAATAAATTTAAAATCCAATTAAAATAAAACTAACCAGGCTGAAGAGGCAGGGAACAAAGTGCATACAGGAAGGAGATGGGGTGTTATCTACTTCTTTAGCCACCTCCATTAGCCAATGCTGGACAAGTTATGCCCTTTGGATGCTGGCTCAATGTCTGGAGGCTGTGAGGGCCTCGATGTGGACAAACCAGCTGTGACTCAATCCTAGTAAAATGGAGTCCTTGTGGATTTTTAACCCCTTAGAATCAGGAGAGTTGACAACTGAGATTCTGGAAT
The DNA here is from genome assembly GCA_032468215.1 of Stegonotus admiraltiensis. Taxonomy (NCBI): domain Eukaryota; kingdom Metazoa; phylum Chordata; class Lepidosauria; order Squamata; family Colubridae; genus Stegonotus; species Stegonotus admiraltiensis. The sequence goes on along the minus strand of JANHZT010003707.1, from coordinate 59,385 downwards.
GGGTAACAATCCCACAGACAAATTTGGTGCACAATTTGAAGATCATCTTCAACTCTTGGCTCCTGCTAAAAGACAGAAAGGAACAAAAATCTGTTTTACAGATGGCACTTTGCACCGGCAAGGTTGGCTAAAATGTATAAAGACAGATCAGCAAAATGTTGGAAATGTAACCAAACACCGGGCTCATACTACCACATGTGGTGGACATGTCCCAAAACTAAAACATACTGGTTGAAAATATATACCTGGTTGGAAAAAATAACAAAGAAGCATATTGAACTGAGACCGAGAGATTTTTGTTGGGCATCCTACCGGAAAAAAATGACAAAAAGACTACATATTTGATTTTACATGTACTGACTGCAGCTAGGATTGTATTTGCGCAACAATAGAAGAGTGAGGAGATCCCGTCAGATGAGAGGGTAATTCAGAAAATAATGGAATGCGCAGGAATGGACAGATTAATGCTTATCATTAAGGACAGAGAAGATACTGAATATTTTCTGATGTGGGAGGTATTTTATCAATGGCTAGAGAATAGAAACAGAAGTTAGGAAGGAGGAGATATAAGAAAAGAAAATGTTACTATGGAGAGAAGTTTATGATGAAGTACTATTGTAAATTATATTGATAAATAGTTATATTATTAATGTCATTGTAACAAATACAACAACAAATTTGCGAACTATGCATTTTTAAAGAATTGTACCCAGTTCATGCACTGTTCAGTGGAGATGAAAAGTATTATAAATGAAACAAATAAAACATGGGGAAAAAAAGAACAGATAGCAAATGTGCCCAGTGCGGCCCTTGCACAAATTCATCTTGTGCACCAAATATTCATTTCAGAGTCCCTCTGGGAGGGAGATAGGTGGTTTTAAAATTTGATAAACAAAAGTAAAAAATGTCTGGACCAGGAGGTTTTGCTCACAGTCACTTCTGCCCTAGTTATCTCCCATTTGGATTTCTTCAATTCAATCTGAATGAGGGTGTCTTTGAAGACCATCTGGAAGCTGCAACTGTTTCAGAATGCAATGGCACTGCAGTTTGGTCTGCCCTATAGTTTTTCTGATTAACACCCCTGCTGCATGAGCTGCACTGAGTCCTATTTGCTTTCTGGTTGCACTTCAAAGTGCTGGCAGAAAGCCAGGTTCCTTATAAGACCATCTCTCCCAGAGATATCTCCTTGTTCTACTAAGACAGGATAGGGGCACTCCAGGTCCACTCCCTTAAAAGTTGCCACATGATGGGACCTTGGAGGAGGTATGCCTTCTTGGTGGCTGCCCCAGCCCAGCCTCCCTCTTGAGATCCAAGGGATGCCTATCCTTTTAGCCATTTGGAGAGCTGTGAAGATTTGGCTCTTCTCCCAAGCTTTGAGCTAGGATGAGGATTGAGCTAGGAGGCTGTTTAATCTGGTACTTGGCACTTTTGTTTTTGGCTTTTTGGGGATTGTTGTGAGTCACCTAGAATCATTGCAGTATATCAGTGGTTCTCAACCTGTGGGTCGGGACCCCTTTGGGTCTAACCCTAACCCTAACCCTAACCCTTTCACAGGGGTCGCCTAAGACCATCTGAAAACACATATTTTCAATGATTTTAGGAATAATTTTATGGTTGGGGGTCACCACAACATGAGGAACTATATTAAAGGGTCGCGGCATGAGGAAGGTTGAGACCCACTGCAGTATATGATATAGTCAACTCTATATGATTCTATAAGTAAATACATAAATATCAGCACTTCATGCCTTCATCCACTGTACTGCCTGTCGTATTGTTTCTATATCCAATTCAGATTTTTGAGGCTTGATCCTTAAACCTCTGAAAAATTTGGGAAAATAACTTTCTCACTCATATTGCTTTCAGACTGAGCAATCGTTTTTCTGTGTTACTGTCATAGATGAAATAAGGCAGAGACTTCTCTTGTAGAGTTGTAGAAGCACTTCCCAAGAAGTTATGTCTGGTTCCTATACTCTGCTGCCTAGCAAAACCTTCCTTTTTTAAATACCAGAATTTCTAGTTTGTATTCAGTTTTATTTTTTATTATTTGTATTATCCTGCAATAGTGTATGATACATTTTATAGTTTTTCTGCATAACTGATTGATTGCATTGCATTCTACTATTGTTTTTGTTTTGCTTTTTAGTGTTTAAAAAAACTTTTAATGATTTCAGCCTGTTATTAAGTAATCTGTTTAGATACATTAGATTGGCTGTTAGATATATTGAAATTGATGATTGGATATAGATCATTGGATATAATTATATAATAATTATTGAAGTGCTGAGTCCTTTACCACTGTTCATATCATGTCCTTTGTCTTTTATCTTTTTGAAAGGGATTGTATGGAGAAGTCATAGAAACAAGAATAATAGGAATCCTCTAAAGCAGGGGTGTCAAACTCAAGGCCCGGGGGCTGGATCCAGCCCACAAGATGCTTAGATCTGGCCCACAGGGCCGTTCTGAAAACAGCGAAGGACCAGCCTGCAGTGCCTCTGCCAGGGAATACAGAGCTTGGGAGGGCCGCATACAGTCCTTCTGGGCTCTGTTTTCGCTGACAGGGTTGCAGGAGGCCGTCGCAGCCGGAAACGGAGCTCGGCAGCCCATTTTCACTGGCAGAGCACTCATGTTACCAAAGGCGCCCCCAACATGAGTAACGTCAAGCTGGCCACGCCCACCCTGACCACACCTACTCCACCCCCCTGAGATCAAACACAACCCTGATGCAGCCCTCAATGAAATCGAGTTTGACACCCCTGCTCTAAAGTTATAGCTCATGCCAAATTTGTAACAGTAACTTTAGTATGTAGCAGCTATTTGTTCAGCTGAATCAAAATTTTGAACATGTAGTCTATATTTGTATTTTTTGGCTTAATTATTATAGCTTTAGTGACTTTTTCTGATGATAGTTTTAGCTGGGAAAATGGGGTAACATAAAAGAATTTTGTATCAAGTTTGTTGTATTAAGGTAGCAACAAATGTATACTTAATTAACAGTTAATGTATTGCATAAAAGTTATAATGTGAGTTAACATATTATAATTAACTTTGATAATTTAAGACTCAAGGCTAAGATCCAGTCAAATAAACACCTTGAAGTACTTTTAATTTTTATTAAAGTTGTTTAAAAATAATCATTTACTCTCTGAAATTAATAGTCTTTATTAGGACAATAGTACTAGAAATCTGTAATCATAATGCATCACTTTTCAAAAGGAATTCCCAAACTCGTAATATATCCATATGTGTATTTTGGGACAGAAAATATATATTTTATATATATTTATTTCTCATATCTGCAGCTATTCTTAGGAGTCTGTAGTTTGTAACCCTGTATAATTGTAGTAGCATCCTAGAGGTTTCTTGCCAAACCTGTTACTTCTAGTTTCATTGTTCCAAGTGATATAGTGTTATATTATTTTATTAGTTACCATATGTATTAATTACTCACTTTTGATGGAGTATAAGATAGATATTGCTATTATACCTCTGCTGAATGTTTAACTTTCTCTTTAAGGAGACCATTATGATCGAGCTCGTCGCCTCCAGTCTAAAATGATGACAAATTTGGCAATGGCCAAGGACCGTTTGCAGCTGTTAGGTACTACTTAATGTTGTTACTTTAGAAAATTGTAGAACTGGTAGTGTATATGTTTAAGATGTATTGAGAGAAAAATGATTTAAAACTAATTTTTTAAAAAAGTTTGAAACATGCGTTTCACCAATAGACTTCATTTTGCATCAATGTACTTGTTTAGAGATGCAAGTATATTGTCATAGCTGGTTTCCTGATATTTTAAAGGGGAAGCTGAAGAACTAGCGAGTGGTGTTTTTTTGAGAAAACTTTTTCAAATGCAGCATGAACATAAGTTGCTCTTTGGAATGGCTAAGCAATTGGTGCAGAATCAGCATTGATGGAAGATAATATAAAGTGGATCTTAGAAAGAAAATTCATAGAGAAAAATGTTGCTAAAATTTAAGCTAAATAGGTTTTAACTGCAGATTACTTTGAAGAAAAGTGGTAAATTGTTGAACAAAATAATCTTGAAGTCAGTTCAAGAGTACAGACCCTTGACAAAATACCTAATGAATTCAGTGACAGATTATCATAAATTGAAATCTTTTAAATCAAAGCATTTATAGATTGAAGCAAAATAAAACTAGATAGCAGCAAAAATGTCTGGAGGGACCAGGAATGAAACATGTAATGTTATCTCATGAGGCATGCTCTGCAAATTACCTACTTAGATCAAAAGTTAGGATGCAAATAAGGGTAGGATTTGTATCATCACATCATACATGTTATTTTCAGTCATCACAATTATCTTTGGACTTCTAGGGATAGCAGTATTTCAATTAATTTATTCCACTGGTGGCTTTCTTGAAAATGCTGTTTACGTCTCATAGGGCTGAAGCTGGGATAGCATGTATGGCTTTACTTATTAGGAGAAACAAGGACATAGAATTTCTACCGAGAAAAGATGAAGCTCCTAAATCAGATGGTTTATGATTTTGCAAATCTCATTTAATGTCTCTTTAGTTATGTTGATTGTTTTAGGAAGCCAGTATTAACTAAGAAATATAGATTAAAAAAACCAAAGTCCTTAGGTTTCCCAGTTTGTAGTGCATTCTTCACGTGTTTCTCATGATTATCCAATTATTTTTTTGGACATTTCTTTTGTAATTAGTCTGGTAGATCTAGTTGCCATTTTGTATTAGGAGGCTTCCATAGCCACTATTTTGTTGTGGGACTCAGCAGTGTCTCAAATTTCCAATATACTTCAGAGGCTAAAAAGATTGGGAATCCTTAGAGTACAGTAAACAAAATCAGGAGCAGAACATTTTAAGTTTGGAGGAATGGTGCCAAGAAGATTTTGTATGTTTCTGTGTCTGTGGTTTGCTTAAGACTGCATCTCTAAATGTCATTGACTGACCAGAAAAATTGTGAGATTGGAATTTATAAAAATACATATTTCATAGCCAACGACAAACAGAAACTTTTAACAAGAATAACATTATGCAGCTGCAACATATATTGCATTAAAATAACTTGCTAAATATGAGGTGTCAAATGTAAACTACAATCTTATGATGTGGAATTGTACCTTTGTTGATTCCTTACCCTTTCCTGCACCTGCAGCTTTGATAATAGTGAGTTTTTTCTCCCACAGGGCTTATGAAATACTGGTATAATATTAGTGTTTTCCTGAAAGGCTTCCAATTGCTGTTGCTCTTTTCAGGAGGCCTGGAGCAATCTAAAGTGCAGGCCATGGCAAAGGATAGAAATGTAGCTACATTTTAAAGATGCTGTAGGACACTGTTTTATTTGATTTTGCTGTTACAGCTATAAAAAGGCTATCTCATATAACATATTTCTAATAAGATAAAGAGGCAAAAATGTATCCCATCACTTTTGAGTTGACAGAGCCAGGTCTTCAGACATTTAAAAAAAGGGAAGTGGTGGTCTGCCTTACCTCTGATGGAAGGATGTTCTAAAGGATGGGCCAAAGGCAGAGAAGGATCTCTTCCTGGACCCTGCCAGTCAACATTCTTCACCGCCCTGAGTCCTTCGGGAGAAGGGCGGTATAAAAATCAAATAAATAAATAAATTCTTTAACTGACGGATCCACAGCATACTTTCCCTGCCTGACCAAGTGGGACAAGCCAACGTAATGGGGTGAAAATGGTTCTGCAGTAATCTGGACCAATGCTATGTAGGGTTTTAAAGGTCATAACCAACATCTTGAATTGGATCCAGAAGCAAATTGGCACTCAGTGCAGCTCACACAGCAGAGGTATTAAATCCACCATCCTTGGGGAATCCAAGGTTGCTCGCACAGCCTCATTCTGTATCAGCTGAAGCTTCTGGGTGCTCTTCAAGTATCCTTGTCACACATTTATTTATTTATTTATTTATTTATTTATTTATTTATTTATTTATTTATTTATTTATTTATTTATTGGAATTTGGCAAACAAGAATGAGAACAAGAATACGAGAAAATACAATGACAGGGATGATAGGCACATCATTTCACTTATGCATGCCCCTTCTACGTATGAATGTGAAGATAAAATAGTACTTGCAGACTATTGGTCTGCTTTAAGACAGTTAATGCCTTCTAGTAAGATTGACCATTAATCCCACAGTTCACTTCTGTTTACAATTGAAACCCTTTCTTATTGGATTTAATTTTAGCTATTCAACCCGTTATCAAATTCAAGTAATTTTCCAGAATTCAGTTGCTTTCTTGGAGCTGGATGATAGGGAGCACCAAATAATATTTATGATATCTTGCTCTGAAGCTCTCCAGGATGATGCTGAATGGGTTAGGGGACAGGATACAACCATGTAGGGCTCTAGTATTAATGATGTAGATGTTGAAGATAGTGATCCAACACCACCTTTTGAACTAGGCCTGTAAGGAAGGACTGGAACCTCCAAAACAGTATTGCAAGGCCCACATCAGTCAGATGATGTAGAACGGGTGTCAAACTCACGTTGTCACGGTGGCATCAGACTTTTTTCCCCTTCGCTAAATCGGCCGGGGATGGGCCCAGCACGTGACACATCTGGTCCGTGGGCCGTGAGTTTGACAGCCCTGATGTAGAATAACACTATGTTAAATAGTTTGAAAGCCACTGAGAGATGGCTGCATCATTCAGTTTGTAGACAAGGTCATCATCAAAGTAGTTTCATGTTATATTCTCATTGAAAGCCAATTGACATGGATCCAAATAATTAGAATCATCCAGATATATCTGAATGAGGAAGTTACAAGCTGATCAATCATTTTTCTAAAAACTGAATATTTCAGATTATTCAATATTTGCGCAGATCTCTCCAGGTTAAAAGAGTGTTTTCAATAGTGGTCTTATTAATTGGGAGACAATATCTATTACTTTACAAAGAGGGACTGATAATTGTTCTTAACCTGAGGCCAGTTGACTAGATAGTTCCTAGTTTTTATATTGCCATACACCATTTGCATCCTTGTGATGTGCAAGTCGAAGCAATACAAGCAATTGTGGGGATTATATCTTTAAGACCTGCCTCAGCATTGATGTTCAGTTCAAGTGGGTCTTCTCAGTTTTAACTACAGAGTAATATGTTCTGGCTCCCTTCACAGGAGATGCCACACACTGAGAAATGCAATGCTTTTCTGCTCTGTGTAAATATAATGGGGTAGAGGAATAAATATTTTTCTACCATGATGATAAACTTCAAACCAAACTTCAGAAAGGACTGATCTGTGGCTTAAATGCCTTCATTTATTTGCAGCTGTTATCCTGTCTTTTTCATTTATCTCCCAGTTCTGTAATAAACAATTTGGATTTGTAAAGGGAAGAAAGAACTTAGAAATGAAAGTAGCTTGAAAATCTATGTATGATTTTGCCATTGATATTCTTAACCATAGTATATAATTGGCAGTATGCCCAGTCACCATATCCATTCAGCTGTGTTATCAGTAATTCTTGTTGGGAGGTCAAGATTCTATGTGCAAGCAAACATCACTGTGTGACTTATGTTTGGAAATGAAGACAGTGAAACTTTTTCATTACTGATTAGATATATATTTCATGCATAGGGGCAGTAGCTCTAAACTAGTGTTTACCCTCAAGTTGAAATAAAGGAAGTATAAAGATTAATGTTCATACAGTCTTTAGAAATGGTTAAGCAGGCTTAAGGAATTCTGTCCTAGATCAGCCTTTCTCAAACTTTTTACTCTGGAGAAACCTTTGAAATAATTTTCAGATCTTAGTGAATCCCTGCATAAAAATTAAACAATTATTTTTCACAAAAAATATAAAAACTTCACAATACAATTCATTTGTAACCTACACAACCCACATTTGTCAACATTTACAACAATAGCAAAGTGTTGGCAGGAGCTGAGTTGTGATGTGATAAAAATCCTCATCATTATGAGTGCTAGCATTGCATTTGTTTAAAAAATTTTTTTCCCCCAATCATAATGTCTTATAGAACCTTAGAGACCTCTTGCTGATTCCGAGTTGAGAAAGGTTGGTGTAGATGATATGGAATAAATATTCTGTATACATATGTCTTTGCCATGTGTTGATATGGCCAGCTGAGGGTCATCTTTTTGACTAAGGACTGTTGGGTAACAGTATACAAGAAAGTAACATAGAGAAAAAATATGAGATAGGTAGCACAATCTTTAGTTTTTCAAACTTTGGCCATCTTATTTAAGATTTTAGGAAGGACTGAGTAAGAATCTTTTTTCAAAAGATTTTTGAATTAATGCACGTATTAATTGAATTTCTATTTTCTGTGATGCCTCTTAGTTAAAGCTATATTGCAATGCTTTTTTACATGAAAATACATGATAGTATCAAAACGGAATCTAGATTGTTCTGCATAGTAACAAAGTAATAATTACGGAATACCATTTTTTTTAGCTTAATGTGTATTAAAAAGCTATTTTTTTTAAATGGCTGGTTTTATTTTTGAAGTACAAAAAAGAGATGAGTATTGATCTGATTTCTAAAAAAAAGAAAAGGACCATGATTTTACAAATAGATTATTTGTGAATCTAAATGTTGTTGTAAACTGCTGACAGTCAAATTCAGGATGATATCTTGTAAATTGTTCATTTCAAAGGGTGATAACTGATTCTAAAACTAGACATGTGGAAGTTTTAGAATTTTTTAATGATCACCTATGAGCTGTATCTGTCTAATTTATTTCTGATAATTATAATGCAATGCTAAATCTTATTGCTAGAAAAGTAGTAATTTTATTTTAATTATGTAACAATTACTTAATAATTAGGGAAAGTTCACTTGATTAGAAAGGAGGGCTCTTGTGGGCACTTCTATAATTTATAGAATTATATAGCAACTTGAAATAACCTGTAGATAACAAATATATTTAGCTGCTTAGAATGGAATGCCTATCATAAACAAATAACTTGTTAAAAAAATTAGTATGAAATATGGTTGCAAATTGAACCAGCAAGTTGTAGACTTTCTTAGATTATAGGTAGAAGAAATCATCATAATTATTTGCACATTCATTTTAAAGTATCCCACTATTTGCTATTTCTGAATAATGCAGTTATTGACTGCAGTTCACAGTTTTACATAAGTTGTATTTTATTAATCAGATGTGACTTCATAACATTGTAAACATTAGATATAAGCTTTGTAACTTTAATCCTTATCAAGCCAACTAAAGGCAAAATCATTTTGGTATTACCAGTATACGTAACTTTCATTGGTTCATTTTTTGTCTTTTATTTGTCCTTTTCCCTCCTCTGTTCTGTTGCATAGAGAAGATGCAGGCAGTTAAGCAAATTCCCAAGCTGCAAATGGAAGTCCGTAGTGACAATACTAACCTGGTATGCCGCAATGGACATCTCCAGTCAGGTGGGTTTGGTTTTCCCAGCACCTAATTAATTAGGGGGATGTCTCTCAGTATCTACCTTATCAAAACAAAATATGCAGCAATAAATACCCTGCTCCTAATATATTTTTAAAATGTTTTCTCTTTTAAAGTTTCTTATTAATCTATGCTGAATTAATGTTGTCTTCACCAAACTGCTTTCCTTATTTTTTAACATTTCTTAAGTCTTGAAAAGGCATTAGTTTTAAAGTTTAGTATTTTGACATAAAATTTGGAATTTTGGAAAAAGTCTATTTAGGACCCTTATAAAATGCAGTGCTAGGAAAAAAAAGATTTCATTTTAAAAAAATTCACCTCTCTATTATGTTGATTACTATTTTTTATAAAGGCAAAAGTAGAGAATACGTTTTTGCGTATATCTCCTATTGAAGGATATTTTTTCCTGGCTTTTTTTGTCAGTGTGGGTACATGAGATATAATAATGAGAAAATCAGCTTGAAGTTTGTTTATATGAGAAAATTATTGGTGTTCAGCGTTCCTCATGTTTAAGAAATAAGAATTAATGAAAATAAGAGAAAAATGTTAGGTAGTGTGCTTTTCTGGTTAAGCTGCTTTGGCAATTTCTTTGTTATTTTTTTATGAGGTTTGTAGCTTATACCTTCAGTCCTTTTTATTCTTTATAAGACATGCTTCTGAAATAACTCCAAATAGTATCAGATGTATTAATACTTTACTTACTGATTTTTTTGCTCTATAAAGACATTTTTGGCAATTATTTCTCTCTAAAAGTATACTCTCACTAACTGATTTCGTGTGATGTGGTGCTTTGCTTGAAACAATTTGTATTGGTATATGAATACAGGTAATTCATTTAATGACTGTTTGAAGTTACAATGGCAGTGAAAAATGTGACTTTTTCACACTTTCAACTATTGCAACATCCACATGGTTACGTGATCAAAATTCAGATGCTTGGCAACTGGTTCATATTTATGACGGTTGCAGTGTCGTGGAGTCAAGTGATCCCCTTTTGCAACCTTCTGACAAGCAAAGTCAATGGGGAAGCCAGATTCATTTAACAGCCTTATTATTAACTTAATAACCATAATGATTCACTTAACAGTTGGGGCAAGAAACAGTCATAAACTGGGGTAAAACTCACTCAACAACTGTCTTGCTCAGCAACAGAAATTTGGAGCTCAATTATGGTCATAAGTTGAGGACTACCTTAACACAGTTGGTATTTTTCTTCATTCTGGTAACTAGAATTGTCAAATATCTATACATGGCTTTGTGCAAGATAGTTATATTTTGATAGTTATATTTGTAGGGCAACAGTGTGACTTCATCCATTGGGATGTACTGACACTAATCCTATATATGAAACAGCAATTGCAACTACTATTTAAAGCAAATAATCATATAGACTAGGTTGCATGGAAAGCAATTTCTGTTCTAATAAATTTCATATCCAAAAATAGTAAGGTTTTGTGTCTTTTTCTATTCTGTTCTTCCTTTTAATTTTCCTTCAGATAATCAACTATCCAGTAGTTAGATGTATTTGTGGATTTACTGTATCAAAGTAAAATATTTGACCCACCTCCCTAAAACAAAATCAGTTTGCAATTCTGATCAGCTAATCATTACTTTCTATCCACTTTGAAAAACATAGTATGTCTATCACATCTCGAATTGCAAATTTATTTGAAATCCACATTAGCTGTACTTTTAACATAATAAAATCATTCAGAAATTGGGAGTTGAATATTACGACCATATAGATAGTACTGAAGAGAGATGTACACAAGAAACAGGCAAACATTCTATCTCATTTTTATACTTGGATCAGGTGAGGCACTGTAAATACTAAAATATTATTTAGAATCAACATTGGACTTCTACAAAGACCAGGAGACTGAAGATCTTATCAG
>JANHZT010003707.1:33236-43464 GCA_032468215.1 Stegonotus admiraltiensis | reverse complement strand
GCTGGGAGGTAGCGGCCAATGGGTGGGGGCCGGAGAGTGGGTGGGGCTTTGGCAACATTCGCTCTATAAGACACATAGACATTTCCACCCGCTTTTTTTGGGGTGGGGGGAAGTGTGTTTTATAATCCAAAAAAAATGGTAAGTTATTTTTGTTTAGAGATACAGAATTCTGCTTATCTAGAAAATTATTATGTATTTTACCACAACAGTTCCTTTTCTTTCCACATGGTATTATATATTTGTGCTCTGTTTTTCCTTTCCTTCACTAAATTTATAAAAGTATGTTATATTACCATGGAGAAAATATATATGGTTGCTAAGAATTGACAATACCTTGATGTCAGTGTTAATTTTTGCAACATTTAATTAACTGTTTTTTCTTTATTTTTAAAAATAAAGTTAACTTGTGCCTTGTCAAAGATTTGTTTAACCATTTAGTCAGATACTGAATGGAAATTTCCTTTCTAGGTTACTGAAGCTGATATCTAATTCTTTTTTGTAATAATATTGAAATATATTTGAAATAATTGCTTTCTTAGGCTACTCCAAAAAATAATAGAACCACCAAGCCTTCTACTCCTTCAACTGCTGTAAGAAAAAAGAAAGACACAAAGATTTTTAAAAATGTGGATAGTAACCTTGCTAATCTTATTCTCAATGAAATTGTGGACAGGTAAGTGCCAGTAGTATTTTGTGGGTGGTGGGATGGGAATATCAAGTGTAATTATTTTTAGGGCAAGTAATGTTCATATTATTTTTTCTGCAGCTGTTTAAGATTTCAATAGGAAGAAATGAAAATATTTTTAAAAATATAAAATGTAATATACATGAGAATTTCTTAACTAGGGTTTTGGGTTTGTTTGTTTTTTTAAAGAAAATCAGTTGAGACAAAGAGTGTGAAATACTCAGCTGCACTCTGGAAGAATGAGATGCCTATTGTTGCACTAATTACTATTCTGTATTTGTTAGTGGGCCATCTGTCAATTTTGATGATATTGCTGGGCAGGAGTTGGCTAAACAAGCACTGCAAGAAATTGTTATCCTTCCCTCACTTAGACCTGAAGTAAGCAATCTGTTTCCTGTCTTGTTTTATTGCATCTTCTATGTTTTCATTATCTGGTAGATTTTACTTTTTAAAAATTTAGTATTTTGGATGTATTCAAGTAACATGTATATTTGTTATATTTGCATCTATTATAACGTGTAATTATTACAGTTTTTCTGTATCGAAGTTCAATTGGCGTATTGCATTAGATGCTGGAGTAAAACTGGCACTCTTCTAGTTACTTAAAATATTTATCTTTTATTGGTCCAATACATTGAATGTATTGCATAGATTAATAAGTAGAAATTAATCACATGTTCAATAATGAACTAAAATGAATATTATCTACTCCCCCACTATACATTCATGCTGCTAGGTCTTCAGTGGTAAAGTATAATTATATTTTCAATTGAAACAGTTAATATTAGGTATGCCCTTCCTATGAATATCATCCATTTCTAAATGAAATTCTGCTGAGAATCCTCCTTGTTCAGGAAGGGAGGGAGAAACAATTTTAATCATCTCTTCATATGCAGCACCTACCACTGACTCTTCCATGTTCTCCAGATGGTCTCTCTATTTTTAGAACCAGATTTTTGTGTTCTAGGAATCTACAGTAGAGTGGAAGTACTGGCAAATTTGCTCTTCCATTCTGCCAGTGAACATGCTGAGCTGGATCAGAAACCTAATGAAAGTGAAAATTGCCCTTCTGTTTAGTATGCTGGCAGGCAAAGTGTATCTGCAAACCTGTATTAAAGGTACAATAGGTCTACAGATGCTCTTTGACCTATGACTGCAATGGAGCCTGCCCATTATTGTTGCAAGCAGTTATGGTCATTAAGTGAGATGGCCACACTTAATGACCCCTAGTCCTCCTATCTCTGCTGCAGTTTGAGGAAACAATGGGCACATTTTTGAACACAACTTTCAGGAAATAGTTTTGATTTGGCTCTTAAAATTTTGCAGGTGAATATTTGATTTAGAGTCCCTACATATAAATATTTGATCAAATCACCTGGGTTTCCAATCTTTCAGTAGACTTTGGCACCAGAGTTCAGATTTTGCATTTGTAGCATCAATTGACAATTGAAATAATATTACTATTGATAAGTACCGGTAGTTAAGTGCAATCAGTCCAGGTTCAATTCTCTGGCAATTGAATGAACAAATGCTTGCCATTGCAATCCATTTCTAATAAATAGAAGGTAGAAAAATTTAACCTAAATTATCAGAAAACATATTCTTGAATATTTTAAAAATGAATTGGTAATTTAATCTTTATTGTGTTCTGAAATTTATATATTTAATATTTACCTATGAGGCACAATTCTTGTGTTTCATTGTTTGTCAAAAAAACCTGCTTGTATCTATTTGATGTGAATTTTTGAGATGTTGTGAATTTTGCTGATGGGTGACTACTGCTCTTCTAAATGTTTGGTCTGTTTTTTGTTGTATCACAACAAAAGTCTAAAGGCCCCCATTGTGTTTCATTTATATACTATTATATATCACATTTTTATGTTTATTGTAGCTAATTTTCTCTTCAAGCTATGTTTAAAGATGTGGCTGGAAAGAAAAACAAGCTTATTGTTAATGCTATAATAAAAGACATATCTTTATATAATCATTCCAACTAATATACTCTCTATGTTACATGTTCATTTTCTTAAGATAAACACTAAAGGCAATTAGCAAAATAAATCCACAGTATATGTATTAGCCAGAACAGACAACTGGAGGCAGTTTTGCTGTCTCTTATTTCTTCTGTCAGATGGATCACACCTGGCTATTAAAATACACTTTGTGAAGAAAACGTAGAATTGCAATACTGGATAACAGGCTATAATAGCATTAGTTGATTGAAAAATGAATATCAATTTATAATAATAAAAAATAAATTAATTCCATTCTAGAAAGTGTATTGTTTCTATAGCACTTATAGTTTGGTGAATTCCAAATAATATATCTTAAATTTAGTAATTTAAGCATTAGTTTCACAATTTTATTTTGTATTATTTGATTTTTTTAGTTGTCTTTTTTGACCTATTTTTCCTAGACTCTTATCCTGACCTAGTATCAAGTACAAAAAAATAGAGTTCAATGACAAAATATTCAGTGATCAGGATGATCAGTGTTTTTCATATCTACTGCAAAACACATTAATAATGTTTTCTCTCAGGTATAAAATTCCTAGTTTATAGGCTGAAGAGTTCTGATTATGCCATGAACCAAAATGTAATTCAGTCAATCTTGTAGTTGTTTACAGGGCTTAGGGCTCCTGCACGAGGTTTGTTGTTGTTTGGCCCACCAGGAAATGGGAAGACGATGCTGGTAAGAGAGCTGCTTTCTTCTATCACATGGGCAGGCAATCTCCTCTTTTGTTCCCCCAGTACCTCTTCTAAATCTGATCATATTTGCTAAAAATTTGCAGTGTGTTTTTCTGTCATTTTAAGACAGGAAACAAACATGTCAGATTTAAAAGACGCTTAAGATAATTTCTTCCTTTCAAATCCTCAAAATTCCGCCCCTTAATCCAGAAAAATAAATGCCATTTGTATTCCCATCTATTCATTTCAATTGTTCTGCCCTTCCCTTTAGCCAGAAAATACTGTATTTGTGCTTTGGCATATTACTTATGGAACAGTGTTTGAACATTATATTTTATATGTGTACCCAAGAAATATTCTTTCCTATCATTTTGAGATAACAGAGTAGTTTCATGCTGGATCTTGGGTACTCCAGTTAGAAGAATGGTCAGAATTTCACAGTATCTTACAAGAAAAAGTAAAATCTGAAATACATAAGCAAACATTTAAAAGTATAACATATGTTGCTAAGTGCTGATAGATTGAAATTTCCTTTAACATATATAGTTATTTAATGGGCACATATGTATCCAATTCAGCAGAACTCTTGGTAATAAGGATAATTACATTGCTGAAAGATGTTATATGCTTGGTATTATGTTGCAGCCTTAAACCAATATTTTTTTTAAAATATAGGCCAAAGCAGTGGCTGCAGAATCAAATTCAACCTTCTTTAACATAAGTGCTGCAAGTCTGACATCAAAATATGTGAGTAGCAATATTATATTCTGGCTGTGGTTAACGAGTCATCTTAGGAAGTTTTGAAAAAAATAATAAATGGAGCTGTATTTTCACCAGATTCCAGTACATTGGAAATAATGTTTATCTGTTTCTAAACTAATTTTGCATCTACATCTGTATCTAATTTTATTCCACTGGAATACATAAAACTTCAAAGCTGTAATAAAAAAGATCTTAGAAAGACATATCTGCATTAATTGGCAGCAACAGATTTTGTTATGTTAACATTTCAGTTTAGTGTTTCTTTCAAGACAGAAGCAAAAAAAGCTCCTCCAATACAGTATGATTGTATAATTCTATACTTTCCTTTGTTATTAGCTTAGAGTAATAAGTATATACTAATTTTGTAAAAACCCATTTCCTTTTAAAACCTTTTCCATTCCACATTCTTTGGGGTAGTCTGCTGGCGGGGGGGGGGGAGCTTTTTATGTGTGCCTGGCTTGTAGAGGGAGGTAGAGATGAAAACTGATGAACTTTTTAAAATTAATTTAATTATAGTATAGTAAATATTGTAACACAGATTTAATGTCGCAGTCATAGAATAGATCAAGTTAGTCATGTTTTAGTATCCACTGATAATATGCCAGTTGTGAAGCATATGATTCAATCAATTTGAAGTAGGTACCTTGTTTTTTTTCCGTAGGTTGGTGAAGGAGAGAAACTAGTCCGTGCACTTTTTGCAGTAGCTAGAGAACTTCAGCCTTCTATCATTTTTATTGGTAAAATGTCATGTATCTGACTAGTCAAAATTTTGATTTAAATTTAAAGCATAAACCTTCTAAAAATAGTCTTTTAATTGAGAATAATAATGGATTCATTATCCATTTTATTAGATTGAGTTGCATTGCAGAAATAATATTCTTAAACCACAGTTTTAAGTTTATTTTATATCAGTTATAACAAGTACTGATAATCGCTACTGGAGAACAGGAATTTTTTCTTTTTTTAAAAAAAAGCAAAATTTTCCCCAATCAATGATCTTGACAGGTATTTGTTAACTTTCTTAACCAATGTATGGAAATAGATTCCCATTGCCTTCTCTTTTTTTCTAAACTTCTTGGTCTAGCCTCCTATCCTTAGATTTCCTGTTGGGTCTCCTAGTCAGGTACTAACTAGATCTGATTGCTTAGATTTTTAAGATAAGCCATATTTGGCTAAGTGCTTTGCAGACAGTATATTAATAACCTGGACCAGAAATTTTAATTCTTGTCATTTCTAAAAATGTTGATAACTTACTTAAGAGCTCTTCAGAAATATATGCTATTTAGAATATAGAGTGTTGCATTATATAAACAATTTTACACTGTATTAAAGTATACATTTAATATTGATTGTATATTTTCTGCTATGTATTCAAAATGGACAGTGATTAATATATATGTATATATGCATGTGTGTGTGTGTGTATATATATATATAATGTATACATATGTGTGTAATGTATGGGTAAGGGTAGATATATACTTTATTTTGAGCAGGCAACAGAATTTCATTTTTAATGTTTGATAGTGTACTTACAGTAAAAAATGACAATAAAGGTTATCTTATCTTTACGTTTTAGATGAAGTGGATAGTTTATTATGTGAAAGAAGAGAAGGTGAACATGATGCTAGCCGACGTTTAAAAACAGAATTCTTAATAGAGTTTGATGGCGTAAGTATTAATTGTTGAACAGTATTACAGTGCTGGGTGTTAGTGGCAGTTATATAGCATTTTTTAACTCTAAAGATTAAACTTTCTATTATTGATTTTTTTAAAAAAACAAAACAGTGAGGTTTTTCTAGTAAAAGATGAACTGTTACTGTTCTTTGCCCCGCCCCCCCACTTTTGCTAAACTTCAAGTATTTTTCAAGTGCTTGCTGTTAGCTTCAAGACCACCAAACGCAATGAAATTATTTACGTGTTTATAATGTACTATACAGTGAAATACAGTATTTATACATGAGAGCAAAGTGGTGTGTTTTGCCAAGTGTCAGGGCAGTGATCAGGCGCCCAGGCAATTGGTTCTTTTGGATCTAGAAACAATATATACACCAGTGAATAAAATGACTTTAAGCTTTATTGTTACCTCAAGCAGAGTCAAAAGCATACATAAAAAGCAAGATAATACCCCAATCTTTTACAAGTTGCCAGGAGCTCCTTAATAACAACAGCAGAAATACCACAAGGGTGGCCAGTTTCCTCAGTACCCAATGCTAGGTTCAATGCGGAGGCTCACAACAAACAACATTCCTGTCAACAGTCCGACTGCATTAAACAGCAAAGGAATCTCCTGGAACATTTTTTTCTCCAAGGGTATAACTTTACCGAAAAGCCATATGGGAACAGAAGTAGAAAAGCCAGTTCTCATGTTTTCACGTGCAAACATTATAGGAAATCTTTTCTTTTCCCTCCCTGGACCTCCCATTGTCCACCAAGCAGTTGCACTTGCATTCCCAGTTGGGGCTTGAGTCTGTCTCACGCTTCCAGGCGGCACACTTACATTCCCCCCCCCTCCTGTTACTGTTATCTGGCTGCAAGCAGGGTTGCTTAGCGAGTCAACCATGACAAACCCCAAGGTTTTTATCAAGACCTAGCATCATGACTGCTATTTGTCAGGAGACTGCAAGACCTCCCCTTGACTTGGTGGCATATGACTCTCAGTGTATGAAAAGCTTTGAGGCTACCTGAAGATTCCCATCCCCCTTTCTCCTTTCTTCAGTAAACAAGAAATAAAAACTTCTAGACTTTTCCTAATAATAAGGATAAAATTATAATATGTCATTAAACTCCTCAAAATAATAATGGTTTCTGCATTGCCACTATATGGTATTGTGCAAACAGTTTGTTCCCAGTTACAAGAATATATATTTTATTATAGTGTGATGTTTTCTTTACTGATTCTATCTGAATTTGCTTTCTGGGGAAAAAAGGTACAGTCTTCAGGAGAAGATCGCATTTTAGTAATGGGAGCAACTAACAGGCCACAGGAGCTTGATGATGCTGTACTCAGGTATTTTAACTCATGCATAATTAATTAGGAATATATAATGTAAATTTAGCTTTTATGCTATTCTTGAACACTAATTTGATACACCATGTGGAAAGAGTATATTTATTTTGGTAAAAAATGAAAAAAAAATGGACAGATATTTTCATCAATGATATATTTACTGGAAATATTATTGCAATGAATTGTTGGAAATATTTTGTAACTCTATTTTTGATACAAATCAACAATTTATCTTCATTTTGTTACTGAAGACAGGTTGAATACATTAAAAATGAAATATAAACTTCTATTCACTGAAAATGGAAAGATCTTCCTGGCCAAATGCCATTGTGTTTCAAAACATCTCTCAGTTCTCAGATTTTTCTTCTTATATGTATACCAATTATTTCAAAATAATTGACCAAATTCTAGTCATCATAGAGGGAAGAATCCCAACTGCCAGGAAAATTTAGTTTTCCTATGTATTTTGGAATATTTATTGCTTTTTCAAGGATACTGTAGAAACGTACTGGTTGCCAACTGCCAAAATGCAATCATGTGATGGGGGGGGCCACCAGCTGTTGGAACTTCAAATCTAGGTCAGAGGTAAGATTTTTGGGAGAGTCTGTTGTAACTTTGGATGGTTGCTAAGCGACTGGTCATACTACCTGTATGTATTGAAAGTTATTCTGGTATCTATTTTTGCATTGTTTCTGTTTTTATGGCACACTTGAAAAAGCAACATTTTCTAAAATGCATTGGGCCTGAATTTAAATTTTATTAATGATACTTGTGATTCATTCTTCCTTCCATTGTTCATCTCACCTCTTCTTTCACTGTTAAATTCTAATCAGTAAAGCCACTCTGAGTTATACATTTAAATAGAAGTTTAGTAAGATGTCATTTTTATACAATTATTAATTTATTTAAAAAGAAATAATAAAAATTATTAAGTTAGCAAATTAAATTGGCACATTCATACAGAATTGGAACTTAGACCTACAAAATAAATGCCTACAAAATAAGTAAAATTAAGTGAAAAGTGCAGCTGCTTTGATGTTGAATTGAGATTTTTCAATTTCTATTTGTTTCCTGTTTTTTTTCATTTCCTTTTCTTTCTTTGCCTGTGTTTCACTTTCTCAAGCTCAGTGTATCTTTCTTCCTCATAATAATCTCTTCTACAATTCCCACTTCTCAAAGCCAGCTGGGCTGATAACAAAGTGTGATCTTGAAATTCTAATATTAACTGCTAACAATAAACATAGGGCCAATTTTAAATTTTAGAGTTAAAAAAATCATTTTTGCTAACTACAATCCTGGTTTGAAAACTTTATTATATTTTCAATATTTTTTATTATATCTGGAATCTTAAATAGCTCTTTTTATTCTTTCTTCTATACTTTCTATTTCTTTTTCAGACGATTCACCAAAAGAGTATATGTATCATTGCCCAATGAAGAGGTATGTAAATTATGGCGATATTTTAAAGAAAGAATGTCTCCTATTCAATTCTTGGATGCAAATCAATAATACAAAAATTGGTTTGTTCATGTTTAATTATAGGATGGATTCTTCTATCACAAGGTCTACTAGGATTTCTGTAGTGATACTTTTTCCTTTCCTTTTCCTTCTTTTTAATTATTTCCTTTGTCAATTATCCCCTTTGCTCATTTCCCTACTCTAAATTTTCTTTAACTTTTTGATTATTTTCCTATGAAGTAGTGACAATTTGAACCTAGATTATAGCTGAAGAACAAATTACCATTAACATCAGAATTAACCTAAATGTGGATGGAAGTTTGTCACTATATCAGTTATGAATATGCCTTATTTGTAAAAGGATTACATGAAGAGAATTCATCTTTCTGCTTCAAGTTTACTTATTTTTCATTTATTTGGAAATCTAAGCTTTCACTTTTATGCGAAAGAAAACTTGTATTATAGATTGAATAGAAGAATGCTGAACTCTTGCAGTTTGCTGTGTTTCTATTAAGCCATTAGCATTTTGCTAATATTTGTATAATAGCAAGACATAGAAGCATAAAGATATTTTTAAAATATAGCTTCACTTCTACCCCATATTGCCTTTGAAAAGTGAAAATCATTCTGCACAATTTTCAGATGTATAGTGCCGTTGCTTGATTATTTAAACAGAGGTGAGATTGCAAATAATGTTATATTTTGCAGACTCGACTGCTTTTACTAAAAAATCTCTTGAGCAAACAAGGAAATCCATTAACCCAAAAGGAATTGGCACAGTTAGCTAGGTGAGTAAATTCTAACTTACTGCTAAACCTAGGGGGACTGTGCCTAGTGCCTAGTGATATTTGCAGCTATTGCTCATAAGAAGAAATGCTAAATATAATGGCTCTGAGTAATGGCATAGTCACGTTTTTCTTCTGCACTGTTTATAAAGAAAAGATACCAGCACTTCATCTCTCATGAAATATAGTATGCTGACATCTTAACTGATAAGACTACAATTTAATATCATTAATATTAGAGCATTAAATATTGAAAAGTCTTTCTGAACTATGGACCTAATTATTTTATCCAAAATTTACAAACTCTAGTTTACTCATTTGTATTGTACTGCTTTATAATAAAGAATGTAACATATACTTTGTTAGTTTTCTGTAGAGAATATAAATTTTTGAAATTGTGTTCTCTTCTAAAGAATGACAGACGGATATTCAGGTAGTGACTTAACAGCATTGGCAAAAGATGCAGCATTGGGCCCTATACGAGGTAAGCACGATTTTAGCTTTGAATTAAATGCATCTGTAAGGTGGCTCTAAAAAGTGCTCAGATATGCACCTTTGGTTAAGCTAAGATCCAGAGAAATAGTTCAGTTTGCTCAGGTCCTTGCTATAGCTAGTAGCATTTTAAAATGATTTCAATAATTAGAATTACCTTATTTTCCGGGGTACCGTATTTTCCGTGTTAAAAAGATGACTTTTTAACACGTGAAATCTTCTCAAAAGTCGGGGGTCGTCTTATACGCCGGGTGTTGTCTGCCCTGTTTCATGTGCTGCCTGCAAGCCATTGTAATCATTGCATCAGCAAGCAACTGAACCTGCCTGCTGAATCATGCTGAAAGCAGCT
>JANHZT010003705.1:24430-45484 GCA_032468215.1 Stegonotus admiraltiensis | reverse complement strand
AAACAATACAAAAGTTAAAAACAATTAAAATAATTAAATAATTTGGCCAGACAATTTTCATCATGTCTTCTGACTGTTAGTTGCTGTTCGTGGATGCGTTCCATCAGTCTTCTGCCTGTTTGTCCTACATAGTAGTTGTTGCAGTTCTTACATTGTGTGCTATACTGATGCCATGCGGTTGTAGTAGACGGATGATCAGTGGTTAGAATGCAGTACTGCAGGCTACTTCTGCTGACTGCCAACTGCCTGCAATTTGGCAGTTTGAATATCACCAGGCTCCAGGTTGACTCAGTTTTTCATCCCTCCGAGGTCAGTAAACTGAGGACCCAGATTGTTGGGGGCCGTAGGCTGGCTCTGTAAACCTCTTAGAGAGGGCTGTAAAGCACTGTGAAGCGGTATATCAGTCTAAGTGTTATTGCTATTGCTATTGGTGGTTTCTGAGA
Source organism: Stegonotus admiraltiensis (assembly GCA_032468215.1). Classification (NCBI taxonomy): domain Eukaryota; kingdom Metazoa; phylum Chordata; class Lepidosauria; order Squamata; family Colubridae; genus Stegonotus; species Stegonotus admiraltiensis. Next base: position 45,041 of record JANHZT010003705.1, on the reverse strand, counting down.
TATTCTGAGATATTCTCGATGTATGGACTGTATATAGCATAACCAACCCAAACCCTAAAAAGAATTACACTGGTATACATCGAGAATATCTCAGAAAATCTCAGAAACTACCAAGGAACGACTTCAACCACACGGAATCAGCATAGCCCACAAGCCAACTAAAGCCCTTCAAAACATCCTAAGCAGACCAAAAATCCCAATAACTCCAGAAAAAAAAAACAGGCATCATCTACAACATATAATGCAAGGAAGGAACTGCCAAAGAAGCCAACAGCTCAATCAAAGAATCTCTAAGACCGCCCCCACCAACACTGACAGGCAAGCCACTAGAATATGAAACTGACAGTCAAGAGCACTCCGTACTAGCACTGATGTTACCTAGTTTGGGCAATCAAACGGCTGCAAGAAAACAAGCGATCTCAGAGGAACCAATTCTTCTATCCCCCCCACCATCCAGTCTCAACTGTCCTTCCATCCCTCCACCATCAGAACCGATGAAGCTTCTCAGCTGAGAAGCAAAACGTTTTCTTCTTCTTCTTCCTCAAGGAAAAAACAGTCCAGTTGCCTTTTGAAGGAAAAAAAGCACCTTTGAGTAACTGTGACCTGGATGACTGAGAATCTCCGCAAACAAACCTCAAGGCCTCCCCGCTAAGGCGGGTTTATACAGTTGTACTTATCATGGTCAAAATGAACACAACCACCGTCATGTATATATTTCAGAGATTTGATCGCTTATTTCTAAATCAAGACCTCAAGACGATAGAGACTTCTGGAGTCTCACCTCTAACTTCTCAAACCTTTCCTTCCTCTCTCACAGTCTTTTTTTGGTGACCGGTTCTTCGCTTTGTTTGATTCCGATGAAAGTGGAACCATCAGCCTGGATGAACTCCTGAACACCTTAAAACTGCTGATCCATGGGAGTGAAACCGACAAGCTCCAGTTCCTCTTTCGGGTCTACGATGTGGATGGTAAAATTCCAAACTGATGAATCAGATAACCTGTGTTTTATCAAAATGAGATTTTGTTTTTCAGGTCCTTGTTTGGCTGCCAACAATTGTGCCTTGTAGAATAGCCTCCAGCGTTCCTAATTTTGTATCTGGAACGGTATTATAGTTGTGTATTTTTATGAGCAGATCTAGTGCCTTTGAGTGATGAACATTGAGAAATTCAAGAAATGCCAATTGATGCAGAAACCCTTCTTAAATCTAACACCAGAAAATTTCAATTGTGACCTTCAAAAACTGGACTAAACCTTCATCATACATAGGTTGAGATGGGCTGCTCAGTTGCAAGATCAACAAGGAGTTGGAATCTATTCGGAAAAGACAATGGATTGATTTTGAAATATGTAAAGAGTGTAAAGCAGGGGTGAAATCCAAATTTTTTCCCTACCAGTTCTGTGGCCGTGGCTTGGTGGACATGGCAGGGGTAGGATATTGCAAAATCTCCATTCCCACCCCACTCTGGGGCCAGCCAGAGGTAGTATTTGCCAGTTCTCCGAACTACTCAAAATTTCCGCTACCGGTTCTCCAGAACCTGTTAGAACGTGCTGGATTTCACCCCTGGTATAAAGAATATGTGCAAGTTTAATCTAGAGTAAGGATCCCCAACCCTTGGGCCATGGACCGGTACCGTGAACCAGGCCACATAAGTGGCAGGCGAGCACATAAAGCTTTATTTGCACATGCATGAGATTAGGTTGCATGCGTGAAAACATCTGCTCCCCACAGCCACCGCCATTTCTGGTCCATGGAGCTCAAAAGGTTGGGGACTGCTGATCTAGAGCCATCACTTGCGCTAAGGTTAGCTTCAGTCTATGGAGGAGATTGTAGGACGAGATCCCATCCATAGGCCAAATTTCTCAGTGATTCCTTAAGGTGTATATAAGGAAGACGGTTTTAAATGCCCTGAGTCTATAATTTCCATATGGTTCCGTTCAGTCAAAGAACAACTGCAGCAATTATGGCTCTCTAACTCTCAGAGGAAGGATCTGTAGGAGGCACCATTTATAGCTCCTCCAGGCTTTCAGTCCTCTAGGAAATGGTTTTGTCTTAGGTTGTATAGATGAAGTCTTCTTATGATCCAGCAAGGAAGCAGAGTCAACGGAATTTGATTTCCTGGTGCACACTTTCTGTCCGTTGACGACCTCCTCCTCCCCCTCCCCCTCCTCCTCCTCTCATAGCAACATCTTAAATCTGACCTGTCATGGGAACTTACACCAAGCCTAGCGGATTTGTTTTCTTATAGGTGGTGGCTCCATTGAACCCGATGAATTACGCATGGTCTTAAAATCATGCCTGAAAGAGAGCTCAATTTCTTTGCCTGAAGAGAAGCTAGATGACCTGACAATGGCTCTTTTTGAGTCAGCAGATTCTGATAACAGTGGATCCATAACCTTTGAGGAGCTCAGAGAGGAACTGCAGCATTTTCCAGAAATCATGGAGAACTTAACAATAAGGTATTTTGACCACCAATCAACATCAGTCATTTCTGATGACAGACATTTCATGCTCTGTGCCATCCCAGTTCTATTGAATTATCAGGAGCAGGAAAATGATTGGCAAACTTCAGCTGGTTCATATGTTCCTTTTTGTTTCTGATACTTACATGTGAAACCCTAAATGGCTTCAGGTAAGGGAGAGAATATCTGTTGCTGCACATCCAAAGGGATCTTCTCAGGAGTCCTGTTCTAGCTGTTTTCTTTTCTAAAAAAAATAAAGGGAAGAGTCTTTTCATGCATTGTTCTCCTTATTAATGCCTTCCAAACAGAACCAAACATTACCTTGTTACAATACATTTTTATGGCAAGGAAACCTGTTTTCTAGAGTAAGAACAAACATAAAGAGAGCTTAGGAAAGATTTCATGGATGGAAATCTTAACGGAAAAAGAAACCCAACTTGGAAAAGTAGACCAAAATAGACCAAAATTGAACTAATGTCTTAGACTTTAAAAGAGATGATTTCAACAAACTTAGACAGAACTTGGGAAGGATTCAATGGATGAAAATAGTAAATGGGAAAACAACTCAAGAAACTTGGGAAACTCTGAAAAATGAGATCATAAAAGCCCAGTCTAGTACAATATCACTGAAAAAGAAAAATAAGAAATCCAAGAAACCAGCCTGGTTGCACAAAGATCTCTCTGATAAACTGAAAGACAAAAAGGACAAGTATAAAAATGAAAAGATGAACACATAACTAAGGCAGAATACCAGCATACAGCCCAAATCTGCAAAGATGAAGTCAGGAAAGAAAAGGCCCAGAATGAACTAAGACTTGCAACAAATGTCGGTGGAGCAGTGGACTAAGTGCTGTTAAGTGCTAGCACTTAGCTGCCAGCTGCCTGCAATTAGTGCAAGTTCAAATCTCACCAGGCTCAAGGTTGACTCAGCCTTCCATCCTTTCAAGGTAGGTAAATTGAGGACCCGGACTGTGGGGGCAATAAGCCAGCTTTGTATAGAACAACACCGCTTGGGGGGCCCAAAAGCCCTAATAAGCAGGTATATACATAAAAAGTATGCAGGCTATTGCTAATGCATTGTAAGCCGCCCTGAGTCTATGGAGAAGGGCAGCATATAAATTGGACTAATAAATAAATAAATAAATAAATTTAAAAAAAACCATTCAACATAAAAAACAAGAACAAAGTCAAGGAAACAATCAGTGCACTAATGGGAGAAGATGGCAAGGAAGTGATGGGCAGCTTAATTCATTCTTTGCATCTGTCTTCATGCAAAAGGAGAAAATAGCCCAACCTACCAAAAACAGAATAATAAAAGAACAGACTAGGATTACAGTACTTTATTAAAGTACACTACAACATACTTTACTTTCTACATAAAGTAGAAAACTGTGGGTTAGACAGCATCACCACCAGATGGATTTATAACTGGCTAACAAGCTGCACTCAACATGTACTCTTCAACATCTTCATAAATGATCTAGATGAGGGAATAGAAGGAGAATTCATCAATTCCTGCTAAGCTGGCAGGAATAGCCAACACCCCAGAAGATAAACACAGGATCCAAAAAATCTTGAACATTGGGCCCTTTCTAACAAAATGAAATTTAGTGGTGAGAAAAGTAAGGTTTTACACTTAGGGGAAAAAAAGCAAATGCACAGGTATAGAATAGATGGCTGCTGGCTCAATGGTACTAACTGTGAGAGGAATTTTGGCATCCTAGTGGACAATCACATAAATATGAGCCAGCAGTGTGCTGCAGCCCTCCAAAAAGCCAAAACAATTCCATTGAAATCAGCTTATGGAGATTCTCAGTCATCTAGGTCATGGTTGTCCCAAAGGTGCTTTTTTCAAGAGGCAACTGGACTTTCTGGTTTTTCTTTGAAGATGTTTCACTTCTTATCCAAGAAGCTTCTTCAGCTCTGACTGGATGGTGTGGAATGGAAGGATTTATACTCCTTGCAGACAGCTGGACATTTTGCATTCTTTTAGCGGTTCATTAATGGCACCTGGAGGTTTATCTGTGTCATCACTGCAGTGGTGGTATTCAGCTGGTTCACACCAGTTCAGGAGAACCATTTGTTAACTTTCTGAGCAGTTCGGCAAATCGGCTGTTGGAAGACATCTCCTTCTTCCTAAAGTGTTCTTCCCACTTTACAGGGTTAATCCTGTCAAGAAGGCAGGAAGGAGACGTTCTGGTGTGCCTCTCTGTGTTGTTTCTAGCCTAACCCTTATCTTTATTGCCTTGCTTAAGTGTTTTCAGAAACTGCCTCTGGGTTAAGCCTTGTTACATTGTAACAGCAGTTAACCGTTCTTGGCAGTACACCCAGACTAGCCGGAGCCGCTTCTCTAGAGGTTTTTTTTCCTTTGCTGATACTTTTATAGGGGCTTGACCTTTTTAAAAGCTTTTTACACTGCTTTAGTGGTTCCTGGCACTGTCCTTTTGGGGTGTACTTCCAAGAGGCAGGATGCAAGCTTGGCACTCTGTCTGATTTTTTTAAAATTGCCTTTCTGGAGGCATGTGATCTTTCCTTAAATCTGGATGATTTCCTTAGGATGTCTTGTGAGGCGAGTGAGACCAGCTGGTATCTTTAAGTGGTGCAAATGGATCTAAGGATTGCTTCTCCTGGGTGGGAAAGGGTGCTTTGTCAGTTCACTGAGCACAGGAGTCTCTTGTCTATGGGGATTCATATGTGTGGGCTGAGGTTGTTCTGTCACCTAAGGTGCTGTCTTGTAGCAGTCGTTTTTTCACTACCATGACAGCTTCGAAAGTTGGAATGCAGGTGAAAGGAGAAGTCATCGAAGTCTGTTATTCTGTTATCATTCTGTAGTTCCCCAATTGCTTATTCCTTAATCTGAGAAACATCCCCCAAGGGGATTGGGGGGGGGGATAGGCTGGAAGCTTTGACTGAACTGCCCTTTGAAACTAGACCTGGGACTGAAATGGCACATACTTCAAAATACAGGCTAGATCATTTCGGCACAGATGCTGAAAGAATTTTCTGTCCAGAACTGAGGCTTCTCCTGGCAATACAGAGGATTGAATTGGATGCTTATAGTGTCTGAAAGATAGTGATCCCTTGAGAGGGAACAAGACCTTCTTGCTAATAGTACCTGTAGAACAGTAACTGAACTCCTTTTCAACATACAAGTGAATCCTTTTCTCACCTGGAATGGCAGTAGCTCGCTTGGTGAGGTTGAAAGAAGCCTAATAAAGCCCATTATGATGTTTTCAGGAACGCTTTGAAACCTCACTTTTCAGAGTCTGAGAGAAAACCAACAAAACTCTTAGAGAAGGAACTGAAACAGCCAACCTGGAAGTCCAAAGGTCGCGTCTCATGTTGACAGCATTCATACAACATGCTAACCTCCACAACCATATATATGTGCACGATTACAGCTCCTAAGAACATTAATTAACTAGATTACATGTGCCAGGCTTTTATTTATTAAATTTAATTAGTAAATTAAACTGTCTTAATTAGTAAGACTTCAGGAATGGCTTCCTGCCCTGCACTCGGGGGAAGAGGAGCCTCGGGATGCTGAAAAGCCCCCAAAACTTCACTAGCTCCTCTCTCCTTTCTCTTTCAGTGCTGCGAGTTGGCTAAAGCCGCCCACAGCTCCCCGGAAGAGCCAAACCCCACATATCTTGAGTCCTGTGTATTGGCACAACAATAAGAACAAGCTTCTTCTGCTGGGTAGCTATGCATGTGTGAACATTATCCTCTTCATCTTGGCTGCCTTAAAGCAGGCTGGCTCTGGCATTTGGATCGTGGTGGCCAGAGGCTGTGGGCAGTGCCTGAACTTCAACTGCGCATTCATACTGGTGAGGACCTGGGCTGCATCCCGCATCCCAACCTGTCAAGGCTGTTCATCATCAGGGAAAGTCGGAGCAGGGCTTCAGGAGGAAAACAACATTGTAACCGTTGTTCACTATGAAATCCAAGCTTTGTTTTAAATTATAACTTTGCAAGAGCACATTTTTGCTCAAAGCCACCAGAACATTGTGTGCACCATTTTTTAAAGAATGATGAACATTTTCCAATTCCTAGAGATGGAGACATCTCTATAACGGAGCAGTCATTGCTGAAGAGTTCTGGGGCAGGCTGTGTTCGTCATGGACAAAATGCCTTCAGTGCCTTCAGTCACAGACATTGAACTCCATGTGCAATGGGTCAGGAAATGCTCATTTTCTAACTCCACTATTTCCCTTCCTCTGAGTGGCCACCAGTACCTCTGGCACAGGTGGCAAGTAGTCCCGGTCCCTTACTTTCTGTTTTCCAGAAATGGGAATACTGAGCCCAGAGACTTCCTTTGAAATGCAGATGAGGCCAGAGGCCGGTGCTTTACTTTTCAACTTTAATTTAAAAAATTAAAACAATCACTACTTATCCTCTGGGACCCTCGTCCAAAGTGGGCAACAAGGAGGGCAGATACCGTAAAATGGCAAACACTTAAATATAAGCCAGTAATGTGCTGCAGCTGCCAGAAAAGCCAATGTGCACTAGGTTGCATCAACAGATCAACATGATCTTCACATATCAAGATCATGTGAAGTGTTAGTATCATATACTGCACTAGTAAGACCACACATGGAATACTGTGAGGGTGAAGGTTTGTTCTCCGAGCTTGTGGGTTGGCTTCCAAACATTTTCTTATCGGGCTAGGTAACACCTTCAATGGAGTTGAGGTGATGTCCGTGTCAGTGTCCCCCTGTTTATAAGGGCTGTGTGGATGGAGGAACACCAACACTGACGTCTCCTAAACTCCGCTGAAGTTGTTACGTAGCCCGGTAACGAAACGTTCAGAAACCAACCCACAAGCTTGGAGAACAAATCCCCACCCTCAATGGAGCTTGGCTGTCTTAGGAATTCTGGGAGTTGAAGTCCACAGGGTGTGAAAGAGCCAAGTTTGCCTACCACTGTCCTATACCCTTGCTAAGATATTTGCCACTGTGGAGTACTGTGTCCAATTTTGGTCACTGTGATACAAAAAAGTGCAGAGAAGAGCAACAAAGATGATAAATGGTCTGGGAATTAAACTGTAAGGTGAACAGTTGAGGGAACTGGGTATGTTTAGTCTAGCAAAGAGAAGAACTGGAGGTGGCATGATAGCAGTCTTCCACTACTTGAGCGACTGTCACAGAGAAGACAGGGTCAACCAAATCCCCAAAGCAGCTGAGGGCAGGACAAGAAGTAACAAATAGGAGGTTATTAAAGAGAACTAAGGAGTCATGTCATGTCAGTAAGAATAATTAATCAGTGGAACAGCTGGCCTCCAGAAGTTGTGAGTGGTCTATCATTAGAGGTTTTTAAAGAAGAGATTAGACAGCAATTTGTCTGAAATGGTTTAGCTCCAGCAAGGGTTAGGGTTAGGGTTAGGGTTAGGGTCTCTTCCTCTAAGGTCTCTCCCAACCTGTTATTTTGTGTTCTATCCTCTAACCTTCCGCCCTTGTTCCTGGCTATTCTAGTCAAACTGAGAATGGATGCAGAAAGCATAATATCTTAGAACAATAATTTTTCTGTTATATGAGTATCTGTCAGTCCTTCAAGAAAAGCCAGGTCAAGAAATAGACTCAAGGATGACGGCATCTCTATTGTTGAAGCACCACGTGACCACTGAGACGTCTTCAGACAGCTTTGACACGGAGATGAGCACCGCCCCCTAGAGTCAGGAACGACTAGCACATATGTGCGAGGGGAACCTTTACCTTTACCTTATTGTTGAAGAATCGAACAACAGGATCGTGAAAGCCTGATCATTTCCCTCCTTCGCTGCTGATACCAAAGGGAATCAAGGCTGGGCAATTTCAGGTTTCTTTCTTAACCCCCTCCTCTCTTTCTCTTTCTCATAGAATAACAGAGTTGGGAGGGACCTTAGAGATCATTTAGTCCAACCCCCTGCTGAACCAGAAAACCCTATACCATTTCAGACAAATGGCTATACAATCTCTTCTTGAAAACCTCCAGTGATGGAGCACCCACAACTTCTGGAGGGAACCATTCCATTGGTTAATTGTTCTCACAGTTAGGAAATTTCTCCTTATTTCTAGGTTGCTCCCCTCCTTGATTAGTTTCCACCCATTGCTTCTTGTCCTGCTTTCTGGTGCTTTGGAGAATAGCTTGACTCCCTCTTCTTTGGGGCAGCCCCTGAGATATTGGAAGACTGCTATCATGTCTCCCCTAGTCCTTCTTTTCATTAAATTAGCCACACCCAATTCCTGCAGCCATTCTTCATATGTTTTAACCTCCAGTTCCCTAACCACCTTTGTTGCTATTTTCCGTACTCCTTCCAGAGTCTCAACAACTTTTTTATATTGATGGTTTTTTAAACATTTTTTATATTTTTTTAATTTTATACATTTTTATTTATATGTTTTAATTCTGATATTCTTTTTCTCTAAGCCTCTGTTTCTCAATCTTGGTAATTTTAAGAATGGTGGACTTCAACTGCCTGAAAGTTACCAAGTCTGAGAAATATTGCTCAAAGCTAATTTTTATATAACCATACTATAGTACGTTTCTTTTTCAGAGTTTCCCTACTCTGCTGTAACATCTGAATTGATGCATTTTTGCCCCTCTCAATTCAGCCCTTTTCTTCCCCTCCATCTGCCGTCCCCAGGTGCTGATGTTACGCCGGTCTCTGACCTGGCTAAGGACCACTTGGGTAGCCAAAGTTTTGCCCCTGGACTTGAATGTCCTCATGCACCAGCTGATGGGCTACATGGTGGGTGTTCTAACTATCCTTCACATGGGAGCTCACATCATCAATTTTGGTAAATGCTGCTCAAGTTTTCTCTTTTCGTATTGTTTTTCTTCTGTTATTTAGTTGCTTTAATTGCTATCCCAGAGCACTTTATAAAAAGTATTACACATTTAAAATAGAAATAGAAAAATAAATATCCCCAGATTAAAAGCCACAAGATGCCTAAAAACAACACAAATGTATAGCAAGTTCAGGCAGTGTCTGAAATTTCTAAAAAACAAGGTTGTCTCTCTGACTGTTTATGGTGCCATCAGAAAGAAGTCCCTGTCTCACTTAAGATGTCATCTGTCCTCCTAATAATATGTTCGACTGGTAGCCAGCAAAACTTTTAAGCATGTGGTCCTAAGTCATGAAGGCTTTAATAATCAGAAACAGCATTCTGAATTTGGGACTAAAAATGGACCGGGAGCCAGCATACCTGAGCAAGCCAGCATTGTCACTATAATGCAAAAGACTATTTTAAATAGTTACTTATCCAGCCTTTCCCTTCATCATAGTGAGACTGTCTCGGGCCAAAGGAGGCTATCATCTTTGGGAATACCTTTTCACCACCCGGCCTGGCATTGGATGGATTCATGGAACTGCCTCTCTCACGGGTCTCCTCCTGCAGCTCCTTATCTCCCTGATGCTCGTGTGTTCCACTACTTTGGTCCGCAGGAGTGGTCATTTCGAGGTGACATGCTCAGCCTTCCCTTGCTTTCTCTGCTTATTTTTTTCATCCTGCAAAGGGTGGTTCAGCGGTTAAAACACTGGGCTTGTTGGCTGGAAAGCTGGCAGTCCAGGTTCAAGACCCAAATGCCACATGATGAGGTGAGCTCCCATCCTCACCCCAGCTCCTGCCAACACATAGCAGTTCCAAAGCATGCAAATGTGAGTAGATAAATAGGTACCACTTTGGTGGGAAGATAACAGTGCTCCCTGATGTCATGATGGCCACATGGCCTTGTAAGTGTCTTTGGACGGTGCTGACTGAATGGCCTTGAAACAGAGATGAGCGCCGCTCCCCATAGTCCCTGTTAGTCCCCATAGTCTCCCCATTTGCACAGTACTTTGCTTGCTAGAATGCCTTCCTAGCCAGAAAAAGGTCTAAGATGTTTTGTCAAAGGGAGGCCTCAGCAGCAAAATGCAGCCTTGGAAAAAACCATGATGGCCAAACCAAGAAAGCTACTTTGATGGAGACGGTGGGTTCTAGGCCTCCCTCAGGCATGAATGTTGGCTGGGTAACTTTGGACCAGTCCCTCTCTCTCCGTTCAGTCTACCTTACAGGGTTTCGGTTGGGGAAGAAATAGGGGGCAGGAATGTTAGGTATCTTCAGTGGTGGAATTCAAGTAATTTAACAACCGGTTCTCTGCCCTAATGATTTCTTCCAACAAACCAGTTTGCCAAACTGCTCAGAAAGTTAACAACCGGTTCTCCCGAAGTGGTGCAAACTGGCTGAATCCCACCACTGGGTATCGTCACTGCCTTGAGTTGACAAAAATACTCCGTAGGTGGATTAAAGTGCCAAATCCAGTCTAAACTACTGGCTGACTGTGTGACTAACCCTAATAATAATACCAAAATTTCTGGAGCATCACTTGAACACCTTTGGCATTGACAAAATCACCATCAGTCAATTAAAAAAGGCAGCTTTACTTGGAACAGCTTACAACCTGCCTATTCTTGGGAAAGACTCGATAGGTGGGTGAAAATGCCAATCCAGTTTAAACTACTATCTGGCTATATGGCCAATAATAATACAAAGCTAGAATTGAGAAGACAGCAACAGATAGCAAATGCTGCCTCTGCAAAAAAACTGAAGAAACAGTGGACCGCCTGCTTAGCTGCTGCAAGAAGATCGCACAGACAGACTGCGACAACGGCATGACAAAGTAGCAACAACTTGCATTGGAAGATCTGCAAGAAATACCATTTGCCTGATGGGACCATAAAATAGAGAAAGTCATAGAAAATGAAGAAACTAAAATGTTCTGGGACTTTATAATTCAAACAGACAAGCCCCTGCCACATCACACCCCAGGCTTAATTGTCGATAAGAAAGACAAAAAAGTCTTGACAGCGGATGGGGCAGTACCTGGAGGCAGAAGAATAGAAGCCAAATCCAGTCTGAACATCGGGCTGACTGTGTGACAAACCATAATAAAACTGAGGTGTTTGCTTTGAAAAACGTCTTGTTTTCCCTCCTAGGCTCCATTAATGTTTTGTTTTTATGTATTTCTTTTGTTTTTCTTTTCTAAAAACCACAGAAAATATGTCCGAAAGAAGCACTGGCCTTACACTCTGAGCCCATCATGCCCTGTTTGTGATTCTGAAATGAGCAGCAGCCACAGGATGAAGCTGCACCTGGCTGCTCAAAACCCCGCCCCTTTTCACCTATGTTGCCCATGTGCCACAGGTAGAAAAGAAACAGGACTTTATTCGGGCTGTTTTTATATCCTGTATATCCCGCTCGGAAATATGGGCAAATAATGGAATTTTGTTTTTGTTTAGTTCTTTTAAACCATCGGTCTAACTTCATTTTGCTCTCCAAAATGTGCCCCTTCCTTTGTCACCAGCAGGTCTTCTACTGGACTCACCTTTTCTACATGCCCATCTGGGCTTTGCTGATTATTCACGGTGCTAATTTCTGGAAGTGGTTTGTGATCCCTGGATCTCTCTTCCTCGGAGAGAAGGCCTTTGCAGCTGCTTTGTCACGTGTCGGTGGGCTGTGCATTGTGGAAGTCAACCTCCTACCCTCCAAGGTGGGTTCCACAAATGGTAAACAAAAATGGGTATCAGCATATATAACTTGCAGGTGAGACTAGAAAAGGAACAATGGTTTTTTGCCTAATTGGTCAATGAATTCTTACCAAAGGACACCATGTGTGTCCCCATATTATTTCTTTTGAAATCCAGGTGACTCATTTGGTGATTCAGAGGTCCCCCTTTTTCCACTACAAACCAGGTGACTACGTGTACCTGAACATTCCGGTCATCGCCCGGTATGAGTGGCACCCCTTCACGATCAGCAGTGCTCCAGAGCAGCCAGGTAGGGGACTGACCGACTGTCTGAAGGGCAGCTGCATGCCTCTCAAGCCCAGGGCTTTGGCCTTGACAGGAGCATCTGCACGGGAGCAGAGTCCTCCGTGTCAAAAGCAATGGTTCCGTTCTCTTCTGGATTTTCCTGACCCTCCGTTCCCAGACCACCCTGAATGATGAGAAATGGGATGCCTTGAATGCCCATTGCGCTGCCCAGCACCTCCTGGTTTAGGGTGCTATGAAGGGTGACCCCAACCTGCATTTACCAACGTCAAACTGTGTTGGAGTGTAACTGCTGTGTATTGATCCACTCTGGAGGAAGGGTTGGGGAAGGAGAGAAATGGATAAATTAACTGGGCGGCTGGGTGCTCCCATGTAACACCTCTCCTGCGCAAGCTGCACTGGCTCCTGGTGGTCTTCCGGGTGCGATTCAAGGTGTTAATTAACATCTTTAAAGCGCTCCATGGCTTAGGACCTGGGTACTTGTGAGACCTCCTTCTGCTACCGTTAGCCTCCCACTGGCCAGTACGCTCCCATAGAGAGGGGCTCCTCGGGGTGCCGTCAGTCGGACAGTGTCGACTGGCGACCCCCAGGGGGAGAGCGTTCTCTGTGGGGGCACCTGCCCTCTGGAACGAGCTGCCCCCGGAGGTATGGAGGATCCCGGACTTGTGCACCTTCCACCGTGCCCTTAAAACTCTTTTATTCCAGGAAGCTGGGCTGGCCTAATTTTAACAGTTTTAAATTTTAAATTGGATTTTAATAGGGTTCTTAAGTGTGGGCTAAAATATTTAATCTGATTTTAATTGTCTTTTACCTTTTATATTTATGTATTTTACCTTGGCTGTTCACCGCCCTGAGTCCTCCGGGAGAAGGGAGGTATATAAATAAAATAAATAAATAAATAAATAAATAAATAAATAAACAAACAACTTCTTTGATTAGAGAAAAGACGGTGTCTACATTTATTGGTGACTGGAAATCTCTTATGGGCTTTTTTGTGTAAAACTGGCGGAGGGGGAATGAACGTTACTTATGGTTTTGATGTTTAGACAAGTAAAATTATCGGAGTAAGAGTAACGTGGTGTAAATTTAGAGAGAGATGGGTATATTTTTTGAATTTACCATTGCTATGAAGAATAATGGAAGCCACTTTATATTTTCTTTCTTCAACTTTTTCTTCAATCTTTACTTTTCTTTTCTTGTCCCTTTTGTTTTTCATTTGTTCATGTTAGCTTTTATGTCTTGTTAAAAGATTTTTTATATAAAATGTTTTTATATAAACATTTTTTATATTTTATATAAAAAAATATAAATTATATATTTAAAAAAATGAAATACACCCCTGGGAATTCTCAAAATCTCCAGCCAACGACTATCAGACCTAATCTCACTGAGTTTTCAAAATCAGCCCAGATCAGATAATTGCTGCCATTTGCTGGGAGTCTTTAAATGGAATCCTCAAATAAACTGGAAACCGGTGCAGCCCCTGTTCGTACAAGCAACAGCATCCTGGACCAGCTGCAGCTTCTGAAGATTGTTTAAAGATAGCCTGCTTAGAGTACATGGCAGTCATCCAAATATGAGATCGCTAAGGTACATGTCCATTTGGTCAGATCTGACTCCCGGAAATGGACATGGATGAGATGGTCCCAGACTCAGGTAAACAGCGCTAGCCAATTGCTGCTGCCTGAGTTTAAGATTCAAGACTGGTTCTATTGAACCCCCAACACAAAACTCAAGGCAGCCCTATCACATTTGGCACCATGAACCCCCTATGTCTCAATTATGTCTTCCAGGGATCTTGGATGAATGGAAAGCAAAGTGTTCAAAGATTTGATCTATCCCTTCCCTTCACTGCTCTATACCACGGCTCGCCAACCTTGGCAACTTTAAGCCTGGAGGACTTCAACTCCCAGAATTCCCCAGCCAGCTTTGCTCCAGGCTTAAAGTTGCCAAGGATGGAGGCCCCTGCTCTACCCAGATCTTGCCACCTCCAGAAAACGGATTCTAGTCCATATTGTTACTTTATACCAGGGATGTCACACTCTATTTCATTGAGGGCCATATCAGGATTGTGTTTGACCTTGGAGGCGGTGGTGGGTTTTATTTATTTTATTTTTATTTTTATTTATATGCCGCCCTTCTCCGGAGACTCAGGGCGACTTACAATGCGTTAAGCAATAGCCTTCATACTTTTGTATATTTATACAAAGTCAGCTTATTGCCCCCACAACCGAGTCCTCATTTTACCTACCTTAGAAAGGATGGAAGGCTGAGTCAACCTACTTACCTTACTAGTAGCAAAGGTTTCACTTACCTTTACTACTGGTTCGCTCGCACACACTTGCTTCGCTCGGGCGCTCACCACTTCTGTGCATGCAAAGTTTCTGAGCATGCGTAGAGCTTATTTGATGACATCCGGGCAGGTGGGCAGAGTCTCCTGCCACCGCTGCTACCGGTTCGCCCAAACCGGGGTGAGCCGGTAGCAACCCACCACAGCTTGGAGGGCTGGGATGGGTGTGGACAGCATGATGTCACTTGTGTTGGGGGTGCCTGTGGTGGCCCAAGTGCTCTGCCAGCAAAAACAGGCTCCCAAGCTCCGTTTTCGGCTGCGACAGCCTCCTGCAACCTTTTGCCAGCGAAAATGGAGCTGGGGGAGGGCATGTGCAGCCCTCGTGAGCTCCGTTTTCAGCTGGGATGGTGTCCTGCAATTCTCTGCCAGCAAAAACGGAGCTTGTAAGGGCCATGTGCAGCCCTCCTGAGCTCCATTTCCGCTGGCAGAGGCACCACGGGCCGGTCCTTTGCTGTTCCCAGGGCAGCCCCGCAGGCCAGATCTAAGCACCCTATGGCCTTGAGTTTGACACCCCTACTTTATACTAATCTCTACGATGGCTGTGCTTCAGCCTACTCATTTAATCAGGAAGGCTTCATTCAATCTTTTCCTTCTCTTCAAAGACACCATCTGGTTGCATGTTCGGTCACTGGGACATTGGACCTGCCGAGTACATGAGTACTTCTGGAATTTTCAGGAGCCCTTTGATGACAACCCTGAATTGTCAGTGGCCAGGAAATCAAGGAACAAGAACAGACTCTCAAATTTGGAGGTTTGGAGTTTAAAATACTCTCTACTTGGTAGTTTTTCTAGTTTTTGTTACTGGGGCCAGGATTGCCCACATGTTGTCCTGAGCCTGTCTTGGGGCACCGTCAATAACACAAACTGCTCTTTGTGCCACCTTGTGAACTACAGGAAATCACATTGGGTGACCCCATAGAATAGACTCCATCGGGGCCTTTGGGGTCATCATGTGTGGGGGGATTCTCAGTCACCCAGGTGATTGTTGTCTCAAAAGTGCTTTTTCAAAAGGAAACTGAACTGTTTTTTTCCTTGAGGAAAAAGAACAAAACATTTTGTTTCTCATCCAAGAAAATTCATCAGTTGTGACGGGGGTGGTAGAGGGATGGAGGATAGATTCTCACCACATGGGGGTTGTGGGGGAAGGGGAAATGGAAGGATTGTGTTTCTTTGCAGTCATCTGGTCTGTTATCACTCTCTGTGGGGACATAGTAATCTATGTATCTGAAGTAGCGGGGAGGTCGTGTATAAACACGTGTTATTTTGAAGAAATCTCAGCTTGCTATAGGTCGGTGTGTCGGAGCAGAAATCAACTCCGTTCCCACCCTGGGGTAATTGCACTTAATTAGAGGCGGATGGACCTTGGTTTCCTTGCTGTATACTTGAAAGAAAGAAAACTCAAAATATATTCTAAGAAACATTTTATTATAAAGAAATAAAAACAATCTTACTAACTACATCTTGGCAGCATTCCTGCTTTACCGGCAGAACTTCTGGCATACGAACAAAGGGAAGGTAATAAATCAGGAAGTTAGAAAAGAAAGAATGTGGACATGCACAGTAGTTCAGAAATCCAAGTCAGTCTTATCTCTGTTGCCACAGAGACGAGATAAGGCTCTGGCAAGGCTACCGTAAGTCTTAGGATGGGAGCTCAGCTGGCAAACACCTAAACACAGTGACATTCCGGCTTTGGGGACTGGTGGGAAGGGGAGACGGGATGGTTCCATATGTGTGGCCAGCAAGTATGCACACGTGCACAGCTCTATTTGCATGAGTGCTCTGCACACACGCCCACTGCTCAGGCAAATGGAGTGCGTATCCCTGCACTCAATGCTCGTGCAAGTGGGGATGTACAGACACACACTTGCCTGCCATTTCCATGGCCCAGTTGCAAGTAGCTCACAGCCCACTACTAGGCCGTGGCCCAGAGGTTAGGTACCTCTGTTCTGTAACACTCCGGCTCTCTCAATAGAAAAACAAATCATTGTCTCACATACCTTTAGGAACAAATAATGAACTCTTCCCATCTACCTGTAGACTCCATATATGTGGGGCCATCAGGTCAAGCGCCGTCAGCTTGTAGTCCATCCTTCACCTGAGCCCCACCGCCGGCCTTCCAGGAGCCTGCTACCTCCGCTCTGGTCCCAGAGGGGCCCTGGAGCCCATTTGCTGCAACCTCTTTCATACAAACCAACTGACACACCGCAGAGAAAAGGCAGGCTATGCAGGCTAGTTTAGCAGAGAAGCAGCAGTGAGAAAGATACGGTTGCCTTCTAGATGATCCTGAGGGCAAGGTGAGGCAAGGGCAAGACCTTGGAGCTTTGTCAAGGGGGCAGAGAAGTCCTGGCACCCAGGGTGGCAAGGAGGCTTCCTCAGAAGAGCTGCATCCCTTCCGGATACCACCCAGAGCCACGGAAGAAAAGTCCTTCACTTTTTGCCATGGCAACAAATGGATTTTCCAAAAGAGGCTGTCAGAAATGCTTGACATTTTGAACAGAAATAATCACCAGTTGCTGAGATCTTAGGGCGCTTAGCAAACCAACCAGCCAGCCAAGCGAGCGGTATTTGCAAGGGTATGCTAGGAGGAGGGGAGGAGATTGATATAAGCCCGCTCTCCCGCGGAGATTATCCAAGCCTCTGTTTTAAAAAAAAAATCACTTCAATCCTGCCGCTTCTTCCTCTTGGTGACCCATATCCCTTTTGGACAGCTGACCAGTGGGCCCCATGAACGATTTTTTGGGAGCCAGAATGGCCCACTGTAGCCACCACAGCACCAACCTCTTTCTGACCATTACATAGCTGCTGCTTCCAGGGCAGCAGACACCTGCCGTGGCTGGTCCGCTCTCTACCCCCCTCCTGAAAATTACCTTGTTCTTCCCCATTTTCCTTCCCTGGGGTGAAATCAGTGACCCCATCATCCCCCCAGAATATAGTAACACACTCCTGGAGATTTGCTTGATGAAATAGTCCAAATCCAAGAGATTCCCAGAGGCTATGCAGGTATTTGCTTATTTAAAAATACAATATTTAAGACACAGGCACCTGGTGGATCAGTCCCATTCACCAGGAGGATTTGGCCAGATACATCTCAGCAACTGAGGCAGAGACGCCTCTGGCTTCCAGCTCCCAGTCAGAACAAAATCATCATGTCCCTCTGGAAAACTTGTTCTCCTTTGTTAATCCCTTTTCCCTCCATAGGGCCGCAACGCTGCTTTTCGGCTGTCGTGCTATGGAGCTAGTGAAGGTGCATTGTTTCCAGGCTCCAGCAGCCCCCCAGAGACTCTCGTCAGGTGGGATCAAGATCCTCCCGTCTGAGATTAGACTTTCCAAGGAAAAGCTCCCGCAGCCCCTCCTCCAAACCTTCTCGTGCCCTCTCAAGCCATCCAAGGCAAGGCAGGCAACATCCTGCAATGGGAAATCCCATCTCGAACAAGGTCATTTGCTCGCCGTCTCTAAACTCTTCCCAATGCCAGATGCTTTCTGAAGGGCAGAGACCAAAGCTGCATACAGGAATTCCCGGGGGGGGGAGAGGGGGCTGCATCAGTTTGAAAGCAGATCCAGATCTCTGGGTTGGAGAACTGAGACGACTTGTTTCTGGCCCGTCTAAGGAACAGATGCCGCCCTGCAGAGCAGGAGCTGTTCGGCTTTGGCTTGTGAAATGCGGGGACTTCCTTTTCATGTCGAGCTTCAGGTCCTGCAGGACCTCAATGGTCTGATGCTCCCCCTTGGTAGCCCAGGCCAGTGAAGGTCAGTGAGCAAAGCAGTCAGTTCCCGGCTCTTCTGCAAACAGCCTTTTAACTCAGCAAAGCTGAAGACTTCAAACAGCTTTGGAGGGTTTGGGGAGTGAAAGCGCTGCTAATACGGAAGCTCCCCAAGGACAGGCCCATCGTGCACCTACACTGAAGCATTCAGGTGCTGGCAATCCTACTTTGTAATAATCCTTCCTAAAGGAAGACGAATACAGAAGTTTCATGCCAGCCACAGACTTAATTAACATTTTCCTAAAAGGTCAACATCCTGTTTTTCCTTGGTTATTTATCAAGGCTCAGAGCACTCCGAGATTCTCTGGCTCAAAAGATGGGATTCTGCATTCAGATGGGGCCGGCACAATTCCTAGTCCTTTCCTATAAACATTGCCATCTTGTGGGAGTGCCTTTTCCAGGGAGGGGGGCTCCGCCCTCTGCAATCCCCCTTCCCCAGAAGTTTAGCCAGCTTCCACTCTCCTATCCTGCTGAAGACCTGGCTTTTCCCCCAACACCGAGATAGACTGAGATCAGTAAGGGTTTCTGTGGCGGAAAGACTTGGGAAAGGTGATTACGCAGTTTCAATAGATGCAGCTAGAGTTAATTCTACAAGGATGCTGTTTGAATTGTTGATTGGAGCCACCCAAAGTTCGGTATATGATGGGTGGTCATATAAATCTTAAAAAAAATAATTCATTTATGAGTGTGCTGACTTTCAAGTAAGCTAAAATGCAACAATTTCAAAAACATAACACAGGTAGTCCTTGACCTACAACCACAACTGAGCCCAAAATTTCTGTTGTTAAGTGACACATTTGTTAAGCGAGTTTTGTCCCATTTTAGACTTTTTTTGCCACAGTTGTTAAGTGAATCTGGCTTCCCCATTGACTTTGCTTAGAAGGTCACAAAAAGTGAAAAATATGACTCTGGGACACTGCAGCTGTCATAAATATGAGTCCTTATTTTGATCGCATGACCACAGGGATGCTGCAATGGTCATAAGTGTGAGTGGTCCCCGTGGCCATTGTGCACGTTGCTCTTCCATTCATTCTTTCCCGGCTGCTCAGGATGAAGCCCAGACTTTCACTCAGAGACTCCTTACAAGAGGTCGATTGGGCCAAGAGACCTGGAGAAATGGACCACACAGATGCCCACTTTCTGCCTTCTCCAAAGCAGCCAAAGCAGAAAATCACCTGAAGGTTTCCAGAAACTTGAAACAACACGGCCAGGCCAAATCTTGAACACTACAACCCCCAGTAAATCTCTGGCCATGAAGGATAGTTTCTCAACTTGATCTTTCTTGGGCTCAAATCCAAAATCCTGCCAGCTCCCCTTTCCCTCTGTGCAAATGTGTTTTGCCTTGTGTGTCCCAGGCTCGCTGAAGGTGCCCGTGTTATCTCCCCATTGCCCACGTTCCTCCCCTGGGAATCTCTAGCTGCTCCCGGCCCCTGGCAGCTGCTGGCGTTCATGGCTGAGCAGGGCTTGAGTTGCCAGTTTGCAAGCCCTTCGCTGTGCTGGCTTTCATACCAGTAGCCCCCACCCCCATGGGCAGCTTTCTTCTCCCTGGGTGGGAAAGATCCTGACCCAGCTCTCTTTTCTTCTCTCTCATCAAGGTCACTAAGGTTGCCTCGAGGGAGGTGGCTGCAGCAGGGTCTTCCAGCGTTTCCCAGTCTGACTCTGACTCCCAATGGGTGAGACTAAGCTGCGCCTCCTCTCCCACCAGCTCACCACGGTGCTGAACCCCAGCATGCCCTTGGCTCGGCCAGCAGCTTTGGTTCCTCACGGAAAGGCTGTCACGCTAACTTGCAGAGAGCAAGAGTCACTTGGCCCACCATTTGAAATCCGCTTCCAAATAACAGAGGCAAGAATGGACCAAACAATGCTTGGATTTTATGCTGTTAGAGCCACATCTGAATGGAGAGCAAGTCATTTGGCAGGCTGTGGAAGGAGTCCTTCCTCGTGTGCCTTCTGGCATTTTGGAAAAGAGCTTCAGCCGCAGGAACCAGCCTTCCAGGAGTTCCCCCCCTTGAGCCAATCCAGTCCCTGAGGCCAAGAGCGACTGGGAGGGCAGGAACCAGGGGTGAAATCTAAAAATTTTCGCTACCGGTTCTGTGGGCGTGGCTTAATTAGTGGGCGGGGCTTGGTGGTAAGGTGACTGGGTGGGCGGGGCTTGTTGGTCAGGTGGGCGTGGCCAAGTCACTTCTTTGCCCTCTTTTAACCTACAAAACACAACACAACACAACTGGCTCACCCACAATGTAAAAACAGCT
>JANHZT010003703.1:77016-92306 GCA_032468215.1 Stegonotus admiraltiensis | reverse complement strand
TTGTGCATTGAGAAGAGGCTCCTCCACTTCATCCTCTTCACTTAAAGGAGCCTCTGGAGGTTCTGAAGGCCCTGGCTCTGGCACCACATCTTCTTCAGCCTCCTCACTGTCCGACTCGAGCATCGGCTGCACAGGCTGCTGGCGCGACACCACACCAGCCTCCTCGTCGTTGGGATCAGCAACAATCCACACAGGCCACTGGCGGGCCACAACAGAAGAGGGTGTGCAGTGGACAGTGACTTTCTGGGGAAGGGAGCAGGGAATGTTGCAAATGGCAATCATGAGAGCATTGAAAGTGTTCATAAGGCCAAATTAGTTTCCAATCACCCAGATCGCAATCGTGTAACCATGGGGGTGCTGGGATGGCAAGAACTCTAAGGATCAGTCATGACCATCATTTGTTCAGTACCACTAAAACTTCAAACAGACACTGAACGAATGAATGTAAATAGGTCAAAGACTACCTACCTATACACAGAATGGAAGACACAGGGCTCAACATTGGGAATACAAAATATATAATAGTTGTTTTCCAAAATGCACATCATGTAAGGCTAAGCTGAGACAATTAAATCATATTTAGGATTATAAAATGCTGAAAGCAGGCAGTATGGTGTGAAATAAATTCAAATTTAAAAAATATTTCAATTGATGCTTATCATTTTAAGATGGTATGTTTGCTGAAGTTAATACTTAAAATGTTCTGTATATAGAGTTTGTTTCTGAGAAAAAGCGGACAATCCTTTTAAAGAAGACCAGTGGAAGCACTGACTAAAGAAATGGGATAAAGTATAGTAATTTTTATCAACTCCTTTTTCTCCTTGCAACTTTCTACCATTCTTCCCATCTGTTTCAGAGTTCCCTAATATTCAATAAAACCACCTCCTCTTTACAACAGGATCCTGTTTGCATCTCCAATTCCTGCTATGTAAAATTGAACTGAATTGAACCCAACTGAATTAAAATATTATATACGAAGTATCATTTTGCACAACTTGATGAACATTCATGCCTACACATGTAACAGAAAGCTAATAAAAGTGATTCATCAGAATCATTACTTACTTTCATTTCCATAAGCTGATCACCAGTTTTCACAAGTGTTTCATTGTAATACCAATCCGGGAGTAGAGGCCTGTAGTTGTTCCAGATATTGAACAAAGAAGTGGTTCTAAATAAAAATCACCACAGGTAATCATTTATTGAGAGGTATGGTAATAATCTTGTCAGATTAATATTTTTAGAATTGCAATAAGACAGTAGTAGTGTTATATTTTACTGGATTTCCAAACCATACCAACAACGAAAACTGTTTATAAATATCTATAAAGTAACAGATATTTAAGTCATATATATTAACACCAGTTTCATCTAGTAGCTAAGCATCAAGCTAGAAACCAACAGACTGTGAGTTCTACTCCTGGCTGAGACACAATACTAGTGGGGTGACTTTGGGTCAATTGCTTTCTCTCAGCTTTAGAAAGTAGCAAACCACTACCGAAAAATGTTGCCAAGAAAACTGTGGGGACTATTCCAAGCAGTTACCAGGAGTTAACTCTGACTTGAAGACTAAAAAAGTTATAAATAACAATAACATTTATAAGATATCTGAAATATTTTAACCTATTAAATTATCGTTTGATTGATACGTCGTCTGTAGAAGTTTTAGACACCATAAAATATCAAAATACTATTTCCATAAAACCTCCTTGCAATCTAAGTAAACAGTAGATTATAATAACAAAAGCTGGAAAAGTAACAGAAGCAATAAAAGAGATCCAACAGAAATAAATACACCGCTGGAACTCTAAAATCAAGAGATAGTTTTATGCTGACATGCATCACATAAAAACAAGCAACATCTAAAACACTTCCAAAATTATATTACTATAACATTCTCTCAATGAGACCTTTATGAAAGAATCATGGGTCTACAACTGCATGTGCAGTTCTAGGCACTCTGCAGTTTGCCATCTTATACCACTGGTGAGTTGAACTGGCTTCCAATTGCTTTTCAGGTGCAATTCAAGATACTGGTTATTATCATTAAAAGCGCAACATGACACAGGGTCAGATTATTAGAGGGACTACTCCTTCCTGAGAATGTCTGCTCTTCCACTAAGTTAGATAGGGTGAGCATGCTCCAGATCTCTTCCCTCAAATGTTATAGCCTAGTAGTGGGACCGAAGCAGAGGTGAGTTTCAGGAAGTTCTGACCAGTTCTGGAGAACCGGTAGCAGAAATTTTTAGTTCAGAGAACCGGTAGTAAAAATTCTGACTGGCCCCGCCCCATCTATTCTCTGCCTCCTGAGTCCCAGCTGATCAGGAGGAAATGGGGATTTTGCAGTAACATCCTCCTGGAGTGGGGAGGGAATGGAGATTTTATAGTATTCTTCCCCTGCCATGCCCACCAATCCATGCTATGCTCATCAAGCCACACCCACAGAACCAGTAGTAAAAAATTTTGAAACCCACCACTGGACTGAAGCATGACTATAGCTGACTTGGCCATTTGGAATAGCCTCTTACCTGAAAATGGGGGGTGGGGGGTGTAGGAGGGAAACTAGTTTTAGAAATAAATAATAATATTCACTGAGCAATGAAGTGCAGAATGGTTTCTGAAAGCTGTAAAGCAGCCTAGCAACATCCATATCTGCTGATCAATTATTCCCATCAGTTTGCAGCTATTTTAAATCAGACTTCCATCACTTGCTCCTTCATTTCTAAAAGTTTATACATTTTTTTTCTATAAGCTAATTACTACAGCAACTCCTAAAGTAAAAATAATGAATACAAAAAGAAGCTGCCAGATATCAATGTTATTCTGGTAGTTTTGTACACTCTCACAATTGATACAAATGTTATTGCAACCAGATCACTCATGCAAATGCTGCTGATATGAACAAACAACTAGTAGAATGACATACAAGAAGTTCACTGAAGATTGGGGGGGGGACCCTCTGTAAACCATAACCAGGAGACATGACGTCTGTGATCTCATTCCTCATTGGCCTCAAAAAAGTAAACATATCAACTGCACTTGAAGTAGTATTATTACAGTTTATTAATTCACCTAATTAAACTCTATGTGGTACATGTTTATATTAAGAAAGCTTTCCCATCTGTGGTTTGCAACTTCTAAGAAGAATTCAGCTTCTAAAAACTAAAAACCTCCTTGTTCCAATTCAACAAATTAAAAATATAATTGAAATTGGATTTGTGAAAAACTATAACTCTTCATGTGCAAATACAGCCAAACCTTATAAGAAATACCTAGTATGGCTTTAGCAATGCAGTAATCAAATAAATTAATTTTAATAAAAAAATCAAATTATCTTTCTTTCATCCTCTTCTTGTAAAGCTCCTCTGCCTTTGGTACAGTTTCACAACAGACTAGAATAAAGTATTTCACTGATGGGAGAAACTTGAATTGATAAGCTTTTTTTACTGCCTAAATATTCCAGGCAGGGATGCTGGAGAGGAGTCGAAATGGCAATTACAGCATCACACATTCAAAATTGTTGTTTTCCATAGTGTTAAAGGTAAAGTCTCCCTTGAGTCATGCTGAACTCCTGATGTTTATCTAAGACGTGTTGTTTTCTTGACAATAAATAGGGTTAGCCACAAACTTTTCCGGAAGGTTTTTTTTTTCCGCTTTCCCGGATTATTTGCTACTTTCCCACCCGAATATTAACGAAGTCCGACCCTGCTTAGTTTTTTGACAGCTGCCGCTAACAGGCTGGCATGCAAATGCAAATGCAGGTGAGTAAAATGCAGCTGAATCCACTCAGTAATCAGAAATTGCTACATAGGGAAGGACGGGAGAGGAGGGAGTGGCCCCTGGGGAAGCAGCGGGAGGCGAGGGGCTTTGGCCGCCTTGGGCAGAGTGGGGAAACCAGCAGAAGGTCCCTCGCCGCTTTACCCTCGCCTGTGCAGCTCCTGATCGTTGGAGCTCGCGGCCCCAGCTTCCCGTTTCCGCTTGAGGAAGCCCAGGCAATCACTCAGGTCGGACTCGAATCGATGAACCACTGGGTTTCTCGGATCCACAGAGCCATAGAAAATGGCGGGGGCCGGGGGAGGCAGAGTCGGGGATCGCGCTCTTCTTTTGGGAAGCTGAGCCATGGCGCTTCCCTCGCTTTCGCCCTTCCTGCTCAAGCGGCGGCACGCGGACGGTTGCTAGGAGACAGGCCAACAGGCGGCGTGAGCAGAGGGGAGGCGGTGGGGGCAGGAGGATCTCGAGTGGGGGGGGAGTAAAGGGGGGGGCGAGCGCCCGCGCTTTCTTTGTCCTCCCGGGCGCTCGCAGGGCTCCTTCGGCTTTCGTGATGGTGCATCGCGTCCCGGCATTTCGAAATACGGTAGTGGTGGGATCGCCCAAATCTTTGTCCGTGACCATCCAGTGGCAGAAGAATGTTTGCATTCCCACTGTGAGAAACGCGAAGCGGCGCGTTTCGTTTAAAAATTGCATGCTCTTTCAGAAGTTGCTTCTATAAACTGGATTTAGGGTAATGCTGTATATATCAGGATATCTTCCCCACTAATAGGGCACAGAGTAATTTTTTGCTCACCAAATTGTTCATCGAGTTTTTCTAGATTTTCTCCCAAATGAACACTCAGCTCCAGAATGTAGTGTTAAAAGTTAGTGATAAAATCTTTGATATGTAAATGCATTCTCCACTTAACCAACACAATTGAGCCCAAAATTTCCATTTGGTAAGCAAGACGGCTGTTGAATGAATTTTACCCCATTGGCAATCTTTCATGCCACAGTTGTTAAGTGAATCACTGCGGTAATTAAGTTAGTTGCATGGTTGTTAAGTGAATCTGGCTACCCCGTTGACCTTGCTTGTCAGAAGGTCACATAATGTGATCACAGGACCCCCGATACTGCTACTGTCATATATACATGCCAGTTGCCAAGCATCCAAATTTTGATCAGATGATCACAGGAATGTTGCAACAGTCATAAGTGTGAAAAATGACCATAAGTCACTTTTTTCAGTGTGGCTGTAACTTTGAACCATCATTAAATGAATGATTCTGAATGACTGCCACCTACAGGTTAAAGTTTTTCTTCTTACCCAAAAGGGAGGGAGAAAATATTTTGAGGAAAGATAATGGCCTATATTGGGATATTTGATGGATAAAAGGGAAAATAGGAGAAAAAATAACTCTGATTTCAGGAAGTACTTTGAATGAAGATCTGTAAGTGTAGTTACTCCAGAATAGAATTTGCTACCAAACATGAAGTTGTGATAGAAGCATCAGGTGATACGTTTTTTATTAAGTGCCTTTAGTTTTATGTACAGCAGCAAATTTGCTTTTATAATAATACAGTACTTTTGACTTTTAAATTGCTCATTGGGGGCTAATATTTTGCCTATACTGTTAACAGCAAGAACCAATCATCAGGTTTTCCATTATACAGTACTGTAATCACAAGTCTGAAAATAAAATATAAAGAGTTTCTTTTGTTCAGTGTGGATGACTGACATGCATTAAAACAGAAAGTGGCAGCAAATAATACCTGCAACTAATTGCATAGAAAACTGGGATGGCATCTCTGCTCTTGATTGGCACATGGCCAGAGAAAAAGCTAGAATTTCTGGGAAGCCCAGAAAATAGGTGGGGTTTGAGCCAGACAATACAGGCTTCACCTTGATACAGAAGACACAGGCTTTTTGGCCTTTAGCACTTTATGGCAGCAGTGCAATTCTATGCTGTATATAAAGACAGACTAAAATCTGATTTACTTTCATTTAATTTTAATTAAAATAAATTCAAAATAATATTACTCCCTATACATTTAATAACTTCATATCATTTTCAAATCTTCAGTTCAATAGCAGCTTCTAGTTATATCTATGAATATGTACTTATTTATTAATATTTCATATTTCTCATATTCATATATTTCAAATTTCTTAACCGCCCATCTCCCTCAGAGAGGGGAATATGTGATATATCTAAGTGGATCATATTCCAACCCAGCTACATACTTTTTCAAAAGTGGATCAATCAACAACAAGCATCTGGTCTTCACAGTAGCTGAAAAATAACTGGATAAATCTATCCAATGAGTTACTGCAATACATTTTTCTTAAGATTCCCACAGTGATGTTATTTGACACATGCACAATGACAGTAGTTCCCAATCTTAATCTCCAATTATACCAGTCCTCCTAAAATTGTGACAAAAGGCAGCATATGAATGGTTGTAAATAAAGGAAACAAAAGATACTGAATCTCATGATATAAACAATACATATATATATTTACAAGCATATTACTTTATATTGTATATAACATATGTTAAAGACTTGAATCTTAGAATGACTTATTCTATATCCTATACTACAGAGTTTATCCAGTGATACACATATTCACTGAAGAGAACCAGGCATTAAATGGCATACTTTAAGCTGCAAGAAGAATTATATATTCAATCAGAAAGTAGGTCTGAAAACTTTGCTAAGAACATGTCTAATTATCTAAAGTTGGAAGTATATTTTGAGTGATATCTATCAAAAAGCAACAACTATAAAGCAGCTTTGATTTTTTTCCAACAATGCCAATATGTATAGTGTATGTATACACTATACATACACATATTATGCATGTATGTATTTATGTATGTATGTATGTATGTTTGTATGTGTATGGAGAGAGAGGAAGGCAGTTGAGAGTACTTCAATTGAAACATGTATGGTTAAACTTATTCCTTGGCCATTCTGTTAACATTTACTTTTTAATTTTTCAGATTTTAACAACCTGTAGTAAGGTACTTCCTTTATTATTATTTTTTATTCGAGGCTTACCAGTAATCAATATATTCCACAAAATACAGTATAGTTAACTATATATAGTAAAATAAGTAACTTAGACAACATTTGTCTATCTATAAATTCAGGGAAACATTAAATGGCAAAGACTGTTTTGGTTCTTGTGTCTCTGTCAGATTTCTTCATTTCAAACTTAAGTTAACTGGAAATGCATTCTAGTGAATTATAAATGTTGTTTCAAGTACCAGCTGGACTAAATAGTTCTTGTATTCTTAAAAAAACCATGCAATGCATTCACTGTTTCAAGATACTAAAGCATTTATCCACAATTATTTTATTGTTATGCAGGCATTAATTTTTTATTAAATTAGGTTCACACGCTGCAATAAATCATTACATGGCCTGTTTAACTGACATATACTATGTTAAGCGGTCAACCATGACTTATAAACTGCACTGTTTGGGATTACACAATATATTAAGCCAGATAGTATAGGGTTATAAAAAGGGAGGTTTTTTAGTGTAGCGGCTAAGGATTAGACTAGAAATGATCCAAATTCCCTCACAGAATCTCACTAGAAGACTTTGGGCCAATCACTTCAGTTCAACACATCTCACAGTGTTAACATTAAATAAAATTGGTAAAGAGAGCCTTATCTTTGCCACTTCATGCTCTTGAAGTGAAAGCAAACACACTGGTAATTTTAATAAAGAAATAATTAACCCCAACCAAATAAATTATATTAGGACTTAATGCAATGTGTGAGTCCAGTCAGTGTTGAAATAGCCTACATGTAGAACACATGTAATTTCTTCTAAAATTATACCCAAGCAATTATATCCTGCTGCTTGGAATATAACTTGAATTAATCTACAAGTAAGGAAATGATACATATTTGTTTGCATATCCATTTTCATTAAAATAAACAAAATGCTTAACATTTGGGAATACACCCATAAAGTGCTGTCTTAAAATGAAACTCCTAAAAAAATTTATGTTGATAAAAAATTGTTCATTTAAGAAGAAGGAATTTAACTGAAAGACTCGTAATGGACTGGGGTTTTTTAATCAGAACACTCAGTCTTCAGTAATGGCTGAAGGTTAACATTGCTTACCAGATCAGGCACAAAAGATTACTAGTTAAATATATAATGCCCATGAATATTTTTAATTTTCTCTTTTTTACATAGTATAGTTATAGCATCAGACACAGCAATAAATAGCAGTTCTGCAAAAGTTTGATTTTACATTCATCAGCAATATTTGCAAGTTCTTGCTGCTATCATAATTCTGAATGACAAATATTGCCCTGGCCCATGGTTTAATCTCAAACATTTCCTAGGATTCAAGTCAATAGATTGTTGGCTATTTTTTTTCCAGTCTGCACAGTTGGAGGTATTTGTTTCATGAGTATATAATGGTCCTGGCTGGCCTTAGCAATGCTAATTCTCATTTCATCAGCTTTAATCCTTAAAAGTAATAACCAAACAACTGTAAATCATTTTAATTAACCATCTCCAGATGAAGATACCAAAATAAAAATACATTTATATTAACTGTTTTTCTAACATATTGAATAATTCTGTATTGTTTTTCTAAGTTATTATTTTCCAATAGTCACCTTGTTATTTCCTGCAGCTGCAAAATTTGCTGGAGGTAAACTGGGTAGCATGAAAGGGCCAACAATATATTGTTCCCAAGCAGTTTAGATGACTACAGGAAGGAAAGAAAAACTGGAGTCACATAGTCTATTGTTACTGGGGAAAGAAACCTCTATTCTCTAAGACATATCTGTGCAACTCATGAATGGCAAAGCGAAGGGCATTAGCCATGTATTATGAACTGCCAGATATTTGACAACTACCACTTGATACCGATCCCTTTTCTTTTTCGTTCCAGCCAAGTGTCAAGAACAATAGATGGCTGGTGGGATATCGAGATAATGGGTAGGAAGGCCCATCTTAGCATCTAAAGAATATAAATGTGCTTATCTACTTTTTAATTGTTCCATGATTACACAGAACCAAAATTAGTAATAATAATAAAGCTGGTGTTTTGCTTTTCTATCATGATTATTCATTTCTTATTTCTTCATTTTTGAACCCACGGATATAATGTAGTATGCATATTAAAGCTGTATAATTCTCTGAAAGGCACAAGTACAAAGGAATTCAGAAGCTCCTTAACAAAGGTAGATGAAAGCGCAGGCAGCTTCCCACAGGAATGCTCACAAGCTTTTTTGGCAGCAGGCAGCTTATTGCCTGGGGAACATGACATACTGGGCTGTAGAAAAAACCTGGGTAAGGAGGAATGGGCTGTATCAGGCTGTTTGTAATGAGCCTCTTCCAATATGACAGAAGTGAAGGCAAAATTCCGAAATCCATACTTTGGCCTCCTATTTTAATAGCACAATCGGATTCTAGAAAAAATATTCAGATTAAACAGAAAAAATGGTATGTTCATCCTGTCTACCTCAACTGCTGCTATGCAAACCTAACAGCTAACACTTCTCTGTCCCTTTGTAGATGAACTTTTAAAAAATGGTATTAATTTGGTAAACCATTGGCCAGGAGGTGGGCGAAGAACTAGTAGTATGAAGGAGTTTATATCTTATCCAAATGCTGTTCTGAAAGATACTGCCATCCAATGTGTTTTCCAGGTATAATATTTTATTTCACTGTAGTTTAACATTCT
Source organism: Stegonotus admiraltiensis (assembly GCA_032468215.1). Classification (NCBI taxonomy): domain Eukaryota; kingdom Metazoa; phylum Chordata; class Lepidosauria; order Squamata; family Colubridae; genus Stegonotus; species Stegonotus admiraltiensis. The sequence goes on along the minus strand of JANHZT010003703.1, from coordinate 82,833 downwards.
GTTCATCTGGGATGTATCTTTGATAAATATCACAGAATCTAAATAAGCAGTATACCCAGTGGTGGGATTCAGCCAGTTCGCACCACTTTGGGAGAACTGGTTGTTAACTTTCTGAACAGTTTGGTGAACTGGTTTGTTGGAAGAAATCATTAAGGCAGAGAACCAGTTGTTACATTATTTGAATCCCACCACTGAGTATACCTCTATACAAATATGTTTACATTGTAATACAAATAGTCCTCGATTTACAACAGTTCATTTAATGACTGACGTTACAACAGCACTGAAAAAAGTGACTTAGGACCATTTTTCTCACATACAGCCATTGCAGCTTCGCCATGGTCACATGATCAAAATCCAGGTGCTTTGCAACTGGGTCATATGATGATTGCAGTGTCCTGGGATCATCTTTTGTAACCTTCTGACAAGCAAAGTCATTGGGGAAGCCAGATTCACCAACAACTGTGGCAGAAAAGGTCATAAAACTCACTTAATAAATGTCTCACTCAACAACATAAATGTTGGGTTCAATTATGGTCCCAAGTCGAGGACTACCTGTATAGCAATGTGCAAATATTGCCTTTATGGATATAAATAAAAATTTCTTAATAGTTCTTCAAAGATAATACTTTGAAGAATACCAACTATCTTGTATATGTCATTTATTTCACCAGGTGTGACACTGTACTGAGGTTTCTCAGAAATTTGGAAGTATCTTCAACATCAAGCCCTTTTTCAGCATTATAGAACATGGCAACAGGATCAAAAGTAAAGAAAGCTTGCTTCCAGTGAAGAATAGAATTTGATTGATGGGTAAAAAATGTAGAGAACAATCTGTGCCAGGAAAATAATATAGGCTTGATGTATGTGCCTCTAGCAAGACCAAGAACGCACAGAACCTAGAAAAAAAACTGCTTGAGAGCTGCAAAAGCCTTTAGCCAATGACATCACAGAAATAAAGAATGATTGCCATTTGTTCTATTTTACCAATGGGAGAAAATTGATTTCTTGCCTGATCATTCTAAGGAAAGGCATTCTCAATTTTTTATGGGTTGTTGTTTTGTTTCCATTTCTGCAGCAAAATGGAGAATAATATTTTTGTTATTGCTGTTTAAGCTACTGATTAAAGGTACTATTCCTGCATTACTGCATTCTGAGATAGCAGCTGCCTGTGATATCCCTTTCTAGTATTTATTTCTTATGGCAAAATACTTTATTCAAGATTCCAGTGCCTGGACATTATTGCCAGCATTAATATTCAGTGGAGAACCAGTGAACAATTACTAGGTTTGTGCTATATAAAATAATCTGGAAGCCATCCTTCTGACAAGGAGGTTTTTTCTCATTTCTGAAATACTCACATAAAATATATTTATTCACCACTGAAGCTATTACTCACATGTCTCAGTTCTATGTGTTCTAAAGCTCTATTGTTTTAACAATATTTGAGGATTATAGAATCAAAATTCTGGCTGAAGAAATTTTGTATCTGAACCAAGGAAGGAATGGATGCACCTATGTTAAAGTGCACTGCATCCAAAATGAAACAACTCATTTTGGACAAAACTTCTCATTAACAGCTCTTTACTTCTACTGTCATAATATGACCCCGTATTTCCTAAGGCAGCTATCTCCTTTCCTTATTGGTAAGGCTGTCCCTGCTAATAATTCAAGAAGCAGCTTTATCCTTGTGTTATATTCTGTTTTGAGACAGTTACTGGTAAAACCAGGTAGCTCAGTATTAAATCAGAATGTTCTACTGAATTACAAACAAAAGGAAGTATAATACTTTAACTGGTGTGAATAAATCTAGGTGACTTTTCATTACTAAACTTCCCTTCATAGCAGTAAAGATGACAACAAAAGAAAAAAGCTGTTTTTTCACAACTTTAAACTAACAATTGAAAGTGATTATTTTCCATGTAGTTTTCTTAATGGTACTGACTTGCCTTTTATATATGGCTGTCATTGCAACCCACACACTTTTCTGTTGCTAAGTGCTTTAGACAGCTGCCTACAGTACATGGTTTCTGAAGCTCACCGATTTCCAAATCTGCTTGTGAAAAAATGTACTTATCCTGCGGGGAGAAAGGGGTTGCATATAATGGGTTATTTAATTGGCTTATCTATCCTTTGACCCCAGGCAAATGGACATGAAACTTGTACCATGGAAAAGCTAAAACATATATTATGGAGATGAATTTTTTTTAAAGAGAATTCTATCTTAAAATCCTATTCCAGCTTTTGTAATACAATCAACTTGGCACACTCATTTTATAACTACACCTATAAGTGACCATTATTCAATTGTAATGTTTCCTTGGTTCCTTACTAGCTGTATACCACTGTTGGTTCCTGCGCATGCCCAGAACTTGTGATTACTGCATTCCTGCCTAGTTGTTCTATAACATGGGTGTCAAACCCGATTGCATCATGGACGGGGCTGGATCGTGACATGGTGTGACTTTTTTGCCTTTGCAGAACAGGGGTGGGCGTGACCTGCATGTGAGGTATCTGGCCTGTGCGCCGCCAGTTTGACAGGCCTATTCCATAATCAAGCATTTGAGTTCATGTATGTTACTAGTTTACCACTTTTTCTTTTAGAATCTACGTACAAATATTTCTGGAATCTTTATTGTCTGTTCTCCATCTAATATTACATACAATCCTTACATCCTTATTTCCAGAATTTTTTTTTACCTGTACAAAAATATAACTGCCACCACCATTTGGGAGGATTTTGGATAACCGATAGAAGAAAATATTTGTAGATGAGGACTGAACTGTGGGGTCCTTGGTGCTCTTTGAGCTTGACTGTTTTCTTGCAGACATTTTATTACCAATCTAGATAACATCATTACCACAAGCATGATGATGACACAAACATCTGCAAGAAAACAATGGTGCTCAGAGAGCACCAAGGGCCCCAGAATTTTGGATAAGCTTGCCCAAAACCAGATACAAAGGTATGCCTAGCAGTCATGATTCCAGCAACTTTTATAATGAAAATAAAGATTCAAATTTGAACCCTTTTGAGTAGGTGGCATCCAATGTATGAAATGTCATACTATAAACCCATTACTAATAATGAGAAAAGATGAAGGGTCTGGAAAATGAGATAAGAAAGTTTTGATAGTTTTAAAAAGCTTTAAAAATAATTATAAGAAAATTAAGGAAATTTTTAAAAGTCAAACAGTTAATGTGTATTTATTATCCCCGGCTCTTTGCCCTTTCAGTCACTGGTACTGAAAGGACACCATCACTGGTGTGAACCATGCCCAAGGCACCATATGAGCATTTCAAATGCATTATTTATCTGACAATCACTTCCCAGAGCTTCCAGCATTTAATGAAAGCATAAGCAGCTGTATCTTTTTCATTAATAAAAGAAGATATTTATGGTATCTTCTATTACAAACAAATGGTAGAATCCTGTAGTTTGTATTTCTTTGCGTTTCTTCTTTTTAAATGCTTTCTCCACAGACTGGACTGGATGAGTACAAGAAACGGGGACTGTGGCAGACCATCAGGCTGATGAACTCTCAAAGAAAAGAAAAACACATCAAGCTGGCATTAAAGCAACAGAGAAGAAAAAAAGAAGCTAGTTTTGTGGAAGCAGAATTTTCCAGTGTTTATAAAGTGCCAGTGCTGTTTTGCAGTCAGCATAATGTGCCTGTTGTAAGCATGTCTAGCAATAAACCTGAGGCATAATATCACTAGTAGAGTTCATTATATGCTAGTAATAGCTTGAAAAAGTATAAAATACACCAGAAAATGCTATACAAAATAGTATTTCTGAAGTCTTTATAATTATAGCATTACGTAATATAGTATACCCATCATAACAGTACATCATTGATTACATTTCCATCTCCCTGTTTCCATTGATTTTTTTCTACATCCTTTCCCTTTTTACCTGTTTTCCACTGAATAATCGAAAGTACTTATGCAACAACAAAAATCAGAGAAGAATGCAGGAACTGCAAATTAAATATATGAAAGAAAAATATGACAAAATTTGTATATTTATTATAAATGAGTTCTTTATTTCATTATACTTGTCTGTACTATAGACATCTATAGGCAACAGGAATGTAATTTATCTTTCTAATGCTGCAATATCATTTTTTTTGGCCATAAGGGCACAGTGAATCCATTTATGTCATTCAGTTGTCCTGTTAACAATTTCCATGTAATAGGTATGTAATTTAAAAAAACATTATCATCTGAAAATTGTAATTTTTCAGTTATATTTATATAATCCATTACTTTCTCCAAAAATATAGTAAGTATAGGACACTGTAAAAGCATGTGTTTTAAAGAAGCATAATCCTTATTACATTTCTAACAAAATGGTGCCTTAGATGCATATTTTCTATTCCAATGAAATGAAGTCCAATAAATTCTAAATATTATTTTTTGTTGTATAAGTTGTAGTTTAAGATCCATTGGCATGCTTGGTAAAGAAGTTAAGACATTGTCCCATTTTCTAGGCAATATAGGAATCTCTAATTCTTTATTACACTCATTTCTTAGTATTATAAAATTGATTTACTGATAACAAATATATATAAACGTAATTGGTTTCTTAATTTTAAAGGCTATAACAAAATGTTCTGGGATCTCAAGTGTATCCAAAGCTGAAAATGCTGTTGATTCAAATACAGTTGTTAACAAATAATGTAGCTATAAACGGCAATTGGGCTACATATGACAGATGATATTTGTCTCTTAACACAACATGTTATAATTTCATCTCCATCATCTATCAGTTGATCCATAGTCAACTACAAAAAGGCACCAGGCTAGAAGCTAGGAGACCATGAGTTCTAATCCCACCTTAGCCATGGATGGTGACCTCTCTCTCTCTCAGTGCAATTCACTTCACAGGATTGTTATTTGGGGAAAATATAAAGAGGAAGGGTCATGAGTTATTTTTTTAAAAAATAATAAAGCCAGGATACAAATAAGTAAGTAAATAAATAAATAGCCAACATCTCTATTTCATCTCATTTTTCCATATTGTCATCTTTTTCTTAATTTTAAAGGTTGGGATCAAATCTTCAATTAGACATTCCATTTCATAATTTTCTAATTGATACAATTGTTTCCAGAGATACTAAAGTTCTGTGTATTTTGACTCTTAATATTATCCTTTCAACCTAAGCTACTATGTAGATATATATTCCAAAATTGCCCAATTCAGAAAATTAACAGCAAGAGTTGGTTTCCAATAATTAGTATGTAACAATCAGAAAGCATATAGCTCTAGATTCAGAAAACCAAATTCTCACTGACCAACTGAAGCCTCTGCTTTTTTGAAATGTGAAATAAAGAGGTCAGAGACTTTTATGAAGAAATAAAATCTTCACTTAATTGAACCCGAACTTCTTAATACTACAGTTTAGATACATTGTCAATATTTTAGAATGAAATTTTTAAAATGCTATAGATTTTTCACTTTAAGTAAGTCCTGAAACACTCAGAATTAGAATAATTTCATAATATACTGTTTCACACATCACACAAATACTTCCTCTTCTTAATGCATGCTTTACCAGTCACTGGGGGGTGGGGGGGAAGGATGATGTATGCTGTTGAGTGTACAGGATAAGGAAGCATTGCTGCTTTCTCTTTATCCCAATGATCCGCCTAGATCACTTTGCAAACACTCTCCTATGCTCCCTTGCAAGCCATTGATCTGCTCTATTAGCAGGCTTGGGAAGCTTTGCTATTGCCCAGGGCAGTGGTAGGCAAACTTGGCTGTTTCACACCCTGTGGACTTCAACTCCCAGAATTCCTAAGACAGCCAAGCTG
>JANHZT010003703.1:61227-76916 GCA_032468215.1 Stegonotus admiraltiensis | reverse complement strand
TTGAAGTCCACAGGGTTTGAAACAGCCAAGTTTGCCTACCACTGGCCCAGGGGAACTTCCTAGGTATGGAGAGTACTCCCTAGCAGCCTGCCAATCAACTGAATGGCAAGCAAGAACCGTAGAACAGAGCATCAGCATTCACAATGGGTTGTACAGACAGCCAAACTTGCTCTGCGGCACGTGAAAAATTAGAAAGAAAAGCAAAAAAGTAAATAAAAGGCAGGACCAAAGAAAGATGTGCCTCTGACCACCTGCAGGCCCCTTACCTCATCAGTGAGAAACCAATTTGGTAGCACTACTTACCATGTTGATAAAGAGTTAGGTTTAAAATTATTGTGTGCACTGATGCATTCCATGACACACCTCTTCAGTCTATTCTTGGCATGTTACTAAGATACAGCTGTTTCTATAGAGAATTTATCTGCTAGCAATAGCAGGCAGATTAAACTACGACCATTTGGAAAAACAATTAATTAAAATGCAAATGAAATGTCAGGACTGAAAAATGTTTAAAATTCCTAGGTAATGGCCTCATGTGTGGAGAATGGCTGAGTGTTTCAATCTTTAGCTTTATTTTGGATAGATTCTTCTCTTTCTCTCCCTGCCCCCATCTTGAGTGGATTAACTTTCCTAGTTGAACATGGTGCAGTAATCATAGGTTTGGAGTTTCTCATGTTGTTCTAAAAGCTTTGGTGAGCTTAAAACTTAAAGGCGGTTATAAATTGGGTGCTCTACAAAAAGAATCACAAGAATCACCGCTCCTTCCGTCGTGACCTGAAGACTTGGCTGTTCAAGCAAATGGGCTGACTATGATTCTGGGTTTTATTATTTATTATTTATTATTTAATTTGGTTTTTTAAAAGGGGATTTTATTGTTGCATGTTTTTAACTTGTGTATGCCGCCCTGAGTCCTTCGGGAGAAAGGCGGCGTATAAATACATGAAATAAATAAATGAATGAATGAATGAATGAATGAATGAATGAATAAATAAATAAATAAATATGAACTGCAAAATAGAATGATATAAATAAAAGTTACTTGTCTTAAATGAAATGAAATATTTGTATGAAGTTCTGACTACAAGAATTGAGCAGCAGAGATTTAGAATAAAAACCAAAATAAGTGAAAATTGTACTCTTATAAGTGGAGCAATGCTCTACGTTATTCAAAAAGACATATGTAGTAGTTCTTGGGACTCCAGCACACGAAAGACCCAGCTACTTTACTATCTCCTTAATCTTTCTAGACTTTTCTTCCAAATCTTTCTCCTTCTCTTGCTTTCTTTCAGATTTCCTCTGTAGGTATTCTTGACTTACAACTGGTTACTTAGAGACTGTTCAAAGTCTCTAAAAGGGTTAGTCATGTGATCACCCCATTTTTACAATTGTTACGATTTACAACCATATTGGGCAGGCACTCCATTATGGTTGTAACTCAAGGACTACCTATACCTTTCTCTCACTGACTTCATTCACACCTGGTACTAAGCCATAGTCTATGGATAACTATATCCTGGTTAGGTTTTATGTATGTTTTCAGTTCATCTGTCTCTTGTTGACTGCAACTGTGATTGGGTAAGCCATTTCTCTCTCTCATGTTGGGAACTTTGTCAAGATTGATATAAAAATCTTCTGAAATACTATTTATTAGGGCATCTGCTTAGTTTTTCATCCTCTTGTTCCTCAAATGAGCCAGAACTGTGTCCATCCATTATCTTCCCCTATTTCTCATTTCCCTACCAGAAATCCTGTAAACAAGGTTCTGTAATGAATGTCGTTGTTTTGCACTGTGGTGTCTCTGATTCTCAACATTCTCATTATAACCTTCTATTTCTCATAAAGTTTTAAACTGCACCTAAGGAACTTAAAGAACAGAAAAATAAATGTTTCTAAAGTTGTTCTTCACATGCTTGTGTAATAGCTTGTTTACAAGTTCATATGTTGCAGTAATAGATGGTTGCTGCAATCATTCTTAAGCTTCTGCTTGGGCCACAGGTTAAAACTAAACAAAAGAAAGACTAATCCCATTGATTAATATCCTAGTAAAGTCATAAAAGCAATTGGGAAAAGAAATAATAGTGAAAGGGGGCTATAGGAATTAGGTTGCAAACACTTGAATAAACAAAGGGTTTTGAAGATAAAATTCATGGGACTGAGATTAAAAAAGAATCATATATTTGATCCCAAGTTATCCCAAAGTTTATTAGTTTAGAAGGGAAGAGTAATTAAAAATAATTAAATTGTTGGTTTTAAAAAACATTTAATGTATCATGGAATTAAATAAGAATAAACTGCATATAGGAGACCAGACAAGGAAAAATGAGAAGGTAGGAATAGCATCATGAGATAAAAATCGAAATGTTTGTAAAATGAATTAGTGCCATGTGCATTGGAATGATAATTCTATATGAGAGGAGTATCTTTCTGCCAAAAGCAACAACATGGAAGGGAATGTTAATGCTTTCCAAAAATGACACAATCCCTGTCCAGACAAGAGTTCTTTACAATATCTTTATAGCAAAGAAAAAGACTTAAGAACTTTTCAGTCATCCATGCCACTGAAGGTGTGCCAATGTAGATGTGCCTTTGCTGATCTCCTTTCAAATAATGCTCCATCAAGGGCCGGATAAGCACCAAACCTACTGGAATCAGAAAAGCTGTCAAGGCCTAACTTTCATGGATTTGTTAAATAATTGGTCCCTATCCTGCAGTGATGAAAGTAAAGATGGTGGCAGTAGTAATGGTGATGATGATGATTAGTCACTTTACAGTTTTATTTAGTCTATAGAGATATGCTGCTGAAGAAATTTGGAGACCCAGAAAAAATGAAGAAAAATAGAGCTGGCATTCCATTTGGAATAAAGAATTCAAAAGAATCGAGCTGAATTTTAGAATATTGGAGTTGTAGGGATGTAGAAAAGGAATGAATGGTCTCATCAGTTGGAGATAAAGAAGCTGGATAGCAATGTGTCTTTTACCACAACATTCCCAGCAACTCTCATTCTTATTCTTTCAGAATAAAAGTAGGTTAAGGTTCTCAACCATTTTCTGGACAACTCTGAATATTTAACTGGTCCCCTGTTATGGTATTAATGGCCTACAACATGTCTCAGATCAATATTAGTATTTACATATTATTTAAGACCAAGGATAAAGACCCTACAAGAAAATGCCAGAAAGAACTAAAGGTCTTTATGGCAAAAGCTGCCCAATTTCTATCAGGTTTTTGTTCTCAAAATGACACACTGTCTGCTATCTGGCATGAATGTACAGGAACCAGCACAGTTGAGGAAGTATTGTGCTGATGCAACATGAGCAGTTCATGGCCCAATTACTTGAACAGTTCTACAATCAAATCTTCCTGACATACCATAAACCATGACCATATAAGTAATAGGCTGGTACCCCGGAAGGTGGAGGAGCCACACTATCATACATCTGCAACAGTACCACACATCAAGTATCACCCAACCCACTAAAGAAGGCAGTCTTTCTGACAGACCAGTCTCCAAATGCATCAAATCTAAAGAACATGATATTTTAAGTAACACTTTCCCAAAATGAAAGTTCAAGTGAATCTGAATCTAAAAGTCATAGGCCAGAAAAATTTACTGGAAGTGTCCAGTAAACACTTCCCTAAATTCAGTATGGATGTGTAAAAAGTGATAGTGGATGGTATTAGAGAAAATGATTATTGTTGACTCAATTGAAAGTATGTTCCTGTCTCTGTGTAGTAGGCAATGAACTATTCGGGTCAATGTGCAACAACAAACTGAAGTACTCTATCTTAAATGGACAGGGACCTTAAAGCAACTTATCACAAGGAAGAGTACATTGGAAGTGGAGCAGCAAACTGCACCTTGAACAGTGCCAGATTTAGGTATAAAGTAAACAACCTATAGTTTAGGGCTAACAAATCCGCAGGGTATCAGTTTGCTCATTTTGCGAACAAGTTCATTATTTATATTATAAAAACATGATATTACTTATTTTGTTAGGATTGTGTGTGTGTGTGTGTGTGTATACACACACATGCAGTACATTATGTATTCATATGTACACGTGTGTGTATAAATGCATCTTGAAATTATTTTAAAATTATATTTAAGCATTGATTTTCAGAATATACAGTACTATATTATAATCTATGAGATCAAGCCAGCCAAATGATAAATATGTAATCACTAAATGCATTCATGTGAAAATAATTTTTATTTTTCACTTTAATTAACTTTATGTTAAATAATTAAAAGGAATATATATTTTCAACTTTTTTGGGGTGAGCCAAGATCCTCATTTTGGTACCCACTTTAATGAGACCTTCTGGTGTAATGTCTTAACAAGGGACCTTCAACCTTTATATGGCTTAAGCCTTCACCAAGTCTAAATTCAGCACTGATTGAAATTTTAGAGGCGAGGGTGTTAATGAAGGACATCTGTTTCTGCCTTAGAAGTATGTAATCAACAGGTGATAGAATAGGACCAGAGCAGCATTATTATATGCTCCTCTGTCTTCTGGCCCTTGGCATGTCCCGTGTGAAACCTTAATTGCCATCAGAGAAGTGCTGTTCCATCAAATACCAAGTGCCAGATCACAGGAAGTGATGCAACATTTAGCCTGTAGGAAAACATCTGGAGATCATTTAGCTGAGGAAGCATGCATAAGGGCCAGGCTGTAGCCTGCCCTGCCTACAGAATGCATGAAATCACTCCAGTGTTGTTTCATGTTGGTCAACTCAATGAAAAACAGCAACCAACAGACAGAAAATACATTCTGGGTACATATTATTTCCTTTCATCTTCACACTTGGTCCTAGGGGGCTGCCATCTCTCTGTGGGTGCACACAATTGTCTTCAGGGTACAGAACTAACAATTATTCACAATATTAGGCTGCCATTCGGAAGACTGTGCTTCCCAAACCAGCAAAGAACAAAATTTGAGGCTGGAGTACTAGTGACTGTGCCATGTTAACAGCCTTTTGCATGCTTCTTGAGAACAAGGGAGACCTACATGGACAAGCACAAATGCTGGACCACTCTGGCATTAAATGTATATTTTTACTTCCAAGGAATGGAAAATATCACCCACATACAAGTCTGTGATCTCCATCCTCAGCCAACCACTCCTCTTGCATATATGTACCCAAGGATCTGCCCTTTGGTGTAATGTGAACTATGAACCTAGGGCAGTGAAGATGAATCTTTTGAGCATGTCAAAATTTCAGAAAATGCATACCTTGACTCGCTGGTGTGTAACATCACACACATCCTTGGGCAACAGAGGCCTTTTTGGAGTCTCCTCTCCAGATCCTCTGGAAGTCACACGGGAGGGCCCTGCTCTCACAGGGCCTCTGAGGCCTGGAAAAATTATGTAAGAATGCTCAGTAATTTTCAGACAGCTCAAAGGCTGTATGAGAGCAAGGCCTTCTCACGGAACTTCCAGAGTTCTCCAGTCTGGAGGCCTGGTATGTCAGCAAAAATTACACGGCATGTCACCTGTGACACATGTATCATAGGTCTGCAATTACTGACCTAGGGGAAAGTGTGATAGCATTTTCTGACCCTTGTAGAGAATCATAAAATGCTTGCACATATGCATATATAGAAAAGAACTCAAGACCATTTATGGAACATTTAAGTTCCAAGCAGCACAGCCCTTTCTTAAGCAGTCACGCACAACAGAATGGGTTTTGCAACTAGCTTACCTGCAGGCTATTAATGCAGAGACTCTGGGGTACCAGTATCACTCTTTCCGCCTTCTTTTTGATAACTGGGGGGAAAAACATCCTGCCAGTCACAGTGAAGGTGACTTGGGATTTGTAAAAAAAAAAAATACTCACTTGTTTCAGTAATCTGGCATTGGATTATCAGGGGCATAATTTACTCATAATTCACACCAGATTGAGTCAGGCATGTTCTACACTATAAGCATATCCTCTGAGGAACCATTTAGTACCCACCTGACCTCCTATAGACCCCAAGCTTAACTGCATAGGCTTGAAATCAACACCAGAAATCCCTTTTCATTAGGTTAAGAACTGTTGCTATGCAAGCTTAAATTACCTCTTCTAAACACTTTGGGTAATATTTTATTGAAAGGATTGTGTTGAGTATTGAATTTTAGCCAATAAAATAAGCACACGGAAGTTTATAAAATCTCCAGCAGAAAATATAGGTTTCCAACTTCTTTCAATTAAACTGGTGTCCTTGATTGCACTGCAAATATTTGAGCATTTCAAGTAACTTTTAAAAATGAATTAGTTGAAGCCTTAACATACTGACTGAAGAGAAGGCTGGGACTTAGAAGAAAAACTTGTATTCAGATGTTTGAGTCTATGATCCTCATTAAAGAATGAAATAAGAAATAAAAGAAAGGAAAACAATAAATAAAAGAAGTCGGATATCTTATACAAAATCAGGGCTAATAGAAAATTGTTTAAATATGAGAATAAAACCTCAGAAGGGTCTATTGAAGCCATGTAAAAACATCAAGAGACCATGAGAACCTGTAAATTGAATTTTTGTGTTTTCATCAGGAGCAAGTCTCTCCATTGTATTGTAAACTGAGATTTCAGTCTCAACAATGTCACTCAAAAATATTCACATATTTTTGAGTGGGGCTATGTGATGTATAAAAAAATGTCCATATCTCTGCTGATTTTAATAGTTCCTATTCAAACACCTTCAGCAACCTTTAATTTATAGGTAGGGTACAGAATGGAAACATGTATATATTAAAAAAACAAAACAAATGCTCTTCGAATTAGAAACAGGTATAATACAGGGGTTGTTCCCGGAAAACAGACAGCATTGGCAGGAATATGTAGATAAAATATGGTAGTGGTAAAGTCCAAGTTTCTAATCCCAGCCCGGATTTCCTTCAGCAAAGGTTAAGTGTTCTAAAGAAAGACTACTTCAACTTTAAATTGGAGTCGGGGAAGGCCGTGGTCCCGTATAGGCAGCAGCAGAGGCAGCAAATCACTCGCCAGCCGCTAGCTGTCGCACTGGTTCGGGTCTGCGCTGCGGCTGCTTCGCAGGGATCTGGTGCTCCTGGGCGGCCGCTCAGTCGTTCTTATTTGGCAACTACGCGCAGGGCGGCGGAGTCGTCAGGCAGCATCCGGAGTCGTACCGTGGCCGAGCAAAGGAAGTAACGCCGCGACAGCAAAGGCCGAACGGCGCGATCCCTGATCTAGTTGGCGGTCGGGCGGTGAGGGGGGGGGGAGCAGCCATGTTGGCGAGGGGCATAAAGTGACTCTTTGAGCCGGGAAAGAGCCGGGCAGAACAGGAAGCGTGCTTGGGGCGGCGGCATTAGCTGGCGCGGGCTCGCCTGCGGAAGAAGAGGAGGCGGTAGCGGTGCAGCGGAGCCAGCGAGGAGGGAGCTCGAAAGGCTGAGGCAGGACGAGGACCGCCCCGGCGCGGCAGAGATTCGGCGCGGCTCCTGCTGCTGGTGAGTTCAGGGCTGCTCATTGTCTGCCGTGCGCGCAGGTCAGGGGCCTGGCCCGAGGCGAGAGGGCGACGGCGCGGCTTCCTTTCAGCCCCGAGAGGGAGCAAAGTGGTGGGGTGGGTTTTCAGCGAGCTGCACCGGTCGGTCTCCGGTGGCTGCAGATGTGCTTGGGAGAAATTGGAGAGGCGGAAGGACGACGTCGGTGAAGGATCTACTCTTTTGGTACGTGTGAGTGGATGGGCATTTTAAAATTCGGGCTCTGCTGAAACCGAATATGATAGCACCACCCTAACAACAACAACAAAAAAAGAGCTTTAGAGTCCTTTGACTTCGTTTGTCGCCCACTATCCTTCCCTTGGGGTGCACGGGAGAAGATAGTCCGGACCGGATGGTAATTGCGCATGAGGGATAGGACGTGGTGAGAGGCATTTCTTGGCTTTACAATATTTTGCTTCTGTTTTCAATGCTTATTCCTGGATGGGAGGAAGGAAAAGGGGCTTAACAGTAAATAATTGATTGCCCTGATTTGAACTATTCCTGCTTTCCGGGCTCTGTGCGTCCGTTCACCGAGAGCATTCAGGTTGTTGGTAAATGGCTTTTCAGCTAAGTGTCAATTCTGCAAAGCTGTACAGGGATGAAAGCAGGAACAGCATATTAAATATTGTTCACTCTCCCTCCCTCTCTTTCACACACACGCGCACACATAGAGATCATTTTGATAATCATCAATCACTATCTGATGTTGATGTTTAGTAAGATTTGATATGTGCATACCATGCAGGTCTGGTTCCTCTAAGATCTGCTTTGTGTTTTAATTCTCAGAGGATGGTAACAATTTTTTTTCTCCTGACAGTTTCCCTGTATCTCGTGCAACATGTTTAAAATATCTATACATTTATAGTTCTATTTACTTCAACAAGCCATTTTGAGAGTGCTTTAGCCATATCTTCTCATTGCATCTTTCCCTTCTCTTTAGGTTCCTCCTAAAGCAGTCTTAAAATGACAGGATATAAGGCGTACACTGACCCTGAACCCCTTCCTTTTTAAAATTGGTATTATCCCAGATTCTGCATAAACAAAATAGCTTATTCTGAGAGAACAGCCTACTTGGTATGAATCACCATTTACAGTTTTGTGGGAAGCAATACAGTGTGGTGTTTTCAGAAATGAATTAGCTTCTTTTTGCTCCCTGGCTAGCCTTATTCTTCTTCTTGCAAAGACTATTCAAGTAGCTTAAAACACATTTGGCATGTTGTTTACAACAGCTATTATTTGCCAGTGTTCAGTGGGCCATAAGGATGAGACAAGACAGAAGATGTAGCCAAATCATTCTATTTGGACTTCTTATACCCTTATTTTTGTTACATGGTGTAAGTGTACATGTGTAAAAGTAGACATCTGAATGTGCACAGTTTGTAGTAAATATTAAATGATTTGAAAAATTGTTAATTAAGGGAGGACATCAAATCTCTGAATTGTCACTCAAGTTCAAAGTTTATTCTTTAGTATTTCTACCTTTTAAAAATAGCTCTATAGGTTATTTCAAATAGGTCATATGCTTTTAGCTTAGAAAAAAGGCAGATAAAATACATACAATTGTACAGGGCATTGTGAAAGTAGACAAACTGTTTATTATTTCTTATTACAATATACATTGTGCCCTTTCTTTAGGAGCTCAAGGTGGTGAAGATGGGTGTTGCCTGCTATTTCTTTCTCCCAACAATTACCATATGGAGGGAGGTTGGGTTGAGAAATGACTGCCCAGTGGAAGTAACAATGTAAATTAGAAAGCTGTGACTGGCTGTAACTGCACCCTTTTTACAACCCTTATTTATTTTTGCATAAAGTGAAAGCATTGAGTGTTATGAGCTTGATACTTAAACTTTGTCACTGAGCAAGGATCTGAATTCATCTTTTCAAAACTGCATCTATTATTTGTTGCAGTGTACTGGCCCTTTGCCATTTTTTCTTCAATTTACCGCAACATTGAATGTATAAAAAGATTTTTCACTAACTGCTCTAAAAGCTCACAATTTGTTTTCTTGAATAGAAGACAATGATGAGAAGTGGAGGATAAGATTTCCAAACTACACAAAAAGCATATGCAGTACTTTTAAAAAATGAAAAGTGATTAATGGTCAGTGTTTACTAGTGCAAGTACCATATTTGTTTAGGACTGATGTAATTAAAAAGTTATGGTCTAATGGTTAGCTCAGTGCCATCCTATGCATATTTACTTGAAAGTAGATCCCTCTTTAATTCAGAGAAGCTTATTCCCCAGTAAAAATGTTTTGAACACTTCACTGTTAGTGTGGTGGATGATTAATTCACAGAGTAATTTATACACATCCACTTAAAGTAAAGCTCTACTTTTTCCCAAGCAAGTGGATTCAGACTTGCAGACTCAGGTTGCTAAAGAAAATATATGAACTCATATTGGTTGGGTCATATTTCATTTCATTGACTAGTTTTGCCTGCTTAATTCTACTTTATTTCATTTATCATAAGCTACAGTATTACATTTTTCTAGACTCTCTTACCTTTCTGAAACTCCCATTTTTGTCTGCATCTGATTATCCCATGTTTCCTTTCTCATTTTCATCTTGCCTTTTTTCTTTGTGGTCTCTTAAGGAGCAGCAGAATCTATTTGCCTCATTCCCTTTTGGCAGCTGCTTCTCCCAGATGAGTTCCTTTTTTCTCTTAGGATGGCTTTCATGACTAATCTAACTAGATGTTAGGTTCTTGCACCTTTTTTGAGTTGTTGGAAACATTTAGAATTGTGAGGTAATATATGAATACTTTCCCAAAATGACTGCAGTGGCAATCTTATTTTGCCCAAGACAAACTGATGAGTTTACCCTTTTACCTTTCCAGAATCTTTGGGTGCTTTTTATCTTGGCAATACACTTTTTTTTCAGATCATTTCCAGTTACAGCACTTATTGCATTTACATTTTACAAGAATGCCTCCTGGTCTTGTGCAGCCACCCAAAGCATTTTTTATATGATTTTGCATTTGATTTTGTAATCTACCACATTTCCATTTCTTATTTTTAATGGCATGCTTTCAATAGTATAAATGTGCCCAATTTCCCCCCTCCCTCCTCAAAGTTGAGGATCTTTGAAACAGATACTAAAATGCGTAGAGGACACAGTGACGTTGTGAAGCCATATGCCAGTGGTCATAAACCTGAATGTTGCCTTCAGCAAAATGGGAGCATTGCTTTGTAGTGGTTCCAGATCTAGGTCTCAGCCAAATACCTTAGAAGGCTGTAATAATTGAGGGAATCAAATGTTGCGGAGAATTGCACCATAGCTAACAATGATATATCAATCCAATATCTGTCTTGGGTCATCAACCCAAGGCTGGTTTCATGGATAAAACTGTTTACAGGGCAGTCTACTGCAAGAGATTGAAGCAGTGTAGTTTGTTGTAAGCTAGAATTCAAAACAATCCAGATAGTTTCATATAAATGCAAGTTACAAGGTCTGTGTTAAAGATTCTATGTGAATGAAACTTTTTTTTGGTGTAATGCTCAGTACAGTTGAACATTGCAAAAAACCAAATTCTTTGATGGAATTCATCTTGATAGTATATTCCTCCACCCACCCACCCAAATGCTTCGTAATGTAAATTTTTTTATTTCCATTATTATACACTGACCTATGTTTTAGTGTGATATTTGAACACAGCTTTTAATTGACAATAAGAAAAACTTGTAGATAAATAAAAGCATGTTTTCCATATGCTGAATTCAGTTCTAAACCTGTGAAGTATTTTTTACAGATTTTAAATGAACAACATGTTTATTTAATCATGCTTGAAATATAAAAAAATAATACTGGAATACTGATTGCTTTAGAAACTGACACAAAGCTATGATTATCTTTAAGTTTGGTATTTATGGTAACTAATAATTTTGTTCTTTTACATTTTCATTTTTGAGGAGGGTTTGTTTATGTGATGTGATGTGTTATATTGCTTATAAACAAAAGTGACAGATGAAAATTTGATTTCATTAGTGGTTTTAATTTTTTCAACAAAACATTTCAGAAGATAACTTATATTGGCTTTGTCCTGGCCAGTTTTTCAGATTCTAAATAACTTCTGTCATTTCCTTTAAATTCTCTTTAGTGGCAGCACAAGTTTTGTTAACCTTAGACACGCTTCAAATATCCCTTTATAAAATATTCTGCTTTCAAACATTTTTCTTCACTTATTTTTCCCCATTTATATTTTATTGATACATTTTACTTAGTACTTTGCATTTATATCATGTTGTTTATTTGGATGTATTTTTGTAATATTTTCATATAATAATATTAGGAGATACAGTAAAGTGGTTAATCAACTTATCACAGCGCAATAATAGTTACTGCTCTAGATGGTACCGCAAAATAATTAGAAGTAATAAACTTATTTTTCTAATTTCTTATATTAAAATTATTTCTTTTTCTTTGAATATTTGCTCTTCTCTTAATGGAGTTGTCAATATTTAAACAACTGTAATCTCATGGACTGCATTTTGATTAGCAAGTCTCATCACACAGAATATTCTTCAATTCATTAAGACAAAGAAACAAGCTAAATGCTACTCTCTTTTGTTTTTGTGCCTTGTTACTTTTATCTGACTGTATCCTCACAATTCTTGGACCTTATTCCTATATAGATAGGGTTTTCAAACGTTACCCTCCTATTATAAATAGTTCATTATGATGACAAATTTATTCCCTGCAAGTCCTGATGAATGCTGCAAAAGGCAAGAATACCAGAATTTTTGAACAACTTATCTCTATTACTAATATTTGACTGAATCCATTTGTTCAGCGTAGTTGTCTATGACTATAGGTGTAGAATACTACAGTTAAATCTCATTTTAAAAAATCAGACAACCACCTTGCAAACTCTAAATTAAGCTGTTAGAGTCCAGTTTGTTGACCAATTTCCCACACACACATAAAATGCTTGCATGAAGCAGAATGAAGACCATCCTTCTGAATCCCAGCTCACTTTCTCTTTTTATTTTAACTTTCTGCTATCATTTGCTCATCTCCTTTTCCTTACAGTTATTGTAATACGTATCTCCTTTTCTTTTGAAACAGCTCAGTATTCTAGCTGGTCTGGTGCAACCTACCATTTGAAATTATATTGCAGGGTTCATTATGGGCTATTCTTGTGCAGATAAGGATGATGATAATATACCTAAATTAAAATGATCAAAATCTCATGCAAGAATCTCTGTCTTGTGAAATATTAGTCATTGTCAAATATTTATTTTTAAAATAATCCGTCTAATAGAGTGACAGATGCTAAGGCATTCATGGTGCTTCTCCCTTTTTTAGTCTCTTAATTTTGCCTTGTACAAGTGATTGCCTCCTCCAGGAGTGTTAGGAGGGGTATCAGTGATCTAAAGATGGTAAGCACAAGTGGACAGTCATAGCTCTCCTCCTTTATATGTGTATATTGTTGCATTATATGCTTGTAAAAAGGGGCAGGGCTTCGATCACCTGGTTGTGCTCAGCATTTTGACATATTTGACCCCTCCCCCCTGCAGATACCCCCTGTTTTCCTGAGGTTTATAGCTAAACAAGGATTCAAACCATGGGCCTTGGTCCACTTTTGTTTTTTCTTTCATTATCTATTGTTTTTCCAAAGTGAGTTGATGTGCTCACAGTATTGTTCATTTAATCTTGTTTCAGCCATTCTCTGAGTCTACTACAAAATCCTATCAGTGTAAATCATGCAATTTTAAACTTTTTTCTTTCGTTGACTAGTTTGGAATATAAACTATGTATTTTATTCATTCTGACTTGGGCCTTTACCTTGGCTAAATCTACTCTGTGGAAAAGAGCTATGGCTTTTTACCACCTTTTTTCACTGTGTGTGAAGTTAATGAGATTCACCTATGAGTCAGCAGGAATGTATAATTTATTTCAGAGTTCAACAGGGTGGATCAAGAGGTGAAGTTTACTGCTCTGTTACGGAACTTGTTTCCTAGCCTTCCAGATTCTTGATGTAGATCTTTCTTTCGTTCTTTCTCCTTCCTTTTGGAATCTCTATCATTTTGATGTACAATAATTTAAACCCACTGTGATAAAATAGCACATTGCATTTTCAACTGGAAGACCCGAAACTATTCTGCTGTTATCACCAGTCTTGCAACTAGTCTTGCTCATATTTTGCACATTAAGCATTAAAATAAGGCAAAGATCCTTCTTGGAGGCTGGGAATTGAAACTTAGTCTCCTGGTATTCTAAAGGGCTGCAGAAGTACATATAGTGGTATCATCAAAAATGAGGGTTTTTTCCCCCCCATTCTATCTGTGTCTCTTTCCTGAGGCTTGTCAGGTAAGGAAAATTAGAGGCTAGGACTAATATCTTCTGGGAGTGCATGGAATTGCATGGAAAAAATCTGTCTCCAACATAAACTGTCCCTTAACACAACCTAATAGGAATATTCAGCTAGGCATCAACATCACAGGCCCATTAAAAAACAGATGTTTTGTGTGCTCTTCTAAATATCTAGAACTGCTATAGACAGTATATTTTAAGGTTTTGGAACTGCCATGGAGAAATTCTGACTGCTGACCCATACAACTCTTACTTCCGTTGCAGACAGAATCCTAAGCATTCCATCTAGATCAGGCCTGACAGGATGGGCAGATTCATTTTAGACAAGGTGTATTAAACGGATTTTCATTGTTCATTGCTCCTAACAAAGCTGACTCCCAGTGATTTACAACATAACTCCCAATAAAATATAGCAAATATAAAGCTAGTAATATTATACAACCATAATTAATAAAGTTAAAAACAAAAAGGATAGAAACATGGCATCAATATTTAAAAGTCCAATATATACCATTAAAATAAGGTCATTGTGGGAGAAAATCTAACATAGAAAAGCAAGTTTAAAGTTTCCTTAGAACACAGACAAACCAAACTGGGGGAAATAATTTCTTGGTGTTGGCATTACCACCAAAGGCATATAACATTGCAGAAACAATCCTGCAAGTCTGGATGCACTTTCCCTCCACCCTCTCTTTATCTTTGTGAGAACTAAATACGGTCTTGCCTGAGGCACTTACTCAGATTGCAGTTTTGCCCCAACCTCAAGATTTCTTTTATCTGACCATTGTCTTGGTACCAGCTCTTCCTCGTTTTCTTCAAGGCAATTCTTTCTTCCTGTTACTGTTACCTCTGTAGTGGTATGTTCGTTGGCATCTTCTCAGAACAGCACACACTAAGCAGCATCTTCAAAAAAAGACATCCTAGGCCACACTTCATATAGAAGAAGCTGTTTGTCCAGTTAAGCAGGGTCCAAACCCGCTAGGGATTTGGCATGTTGGCTTGTACTGTATTGTTTTAATATATTTCTTCCACAACCTTCATTCATATAATTTTATTTTTCTGAAGGATTTTTACTCTTTTAGCAATCTATTCTTTCTCTTTTCTTGTATTTATGTAATTGCCATGCAGCACCCCTTTCTCATTTCTTTACATTTCATTCTCAGTCCTACCTTTTTATTTGTTCTTTGCAGATCTGAGGAATGTTTCTGCTCATTCTGCCCAAATTGTAAGGTAATCGTTTATTTAGCCACTCATCAGCATATGGATAAATAAATATGGTCAAAAACCTCTGAATAAAAGGTGCAAAGTATCAGCTGGCAAGGCAACTTTCCTGAGGCTTCCACACCCATGAGGGCATGAGCAAGTGTCTCATCTCTTGTTCTCCACAGGCATATTAGAGCAGGTATAAAACAATGTTGATGGCAATATGCAAGTTTAATCTGAAACAAACCACATTCAAATATCCAGCTTTAAACCACTCAGGACTTGATAAAAGGTAAAGGTAAAGGTTCCCCTCGCACATATGTGCTAGTCGTTCCCGACTCTAGGGGATGGTGCTCCTCTCACTTTCAAAGCCGAAGCGCTGTCCAAAGATGTTTCCGTGGTCATGTGGCCAGCATGACTAAATGCCAAAGGCGCACAGAACTCTGTTACCTTGATAGCCTGTAGCAAAAGTGATGTATGCTATCTCTTCAGATTTTGCATTTGGACCAACTCGTTATGGGCGCAGGACTGAAAAAACTGATCACCATTGAATGATGGTAAAGAGATAATAGAACATTGTAACCTATTTCTATTTTCTAAAAGTCATAAGGATACTTATTTATTTATTTATTTATTTAAATTTATATACCGCCCTTCTCCAGCTGGACTCAGGGCGGTGCACAGCCAAGATA
>JANHZT010003703.1:31777-43127 GCA_032468215.1 Stegonotus admiraltiensis | reverse complement strand
GGCGGGTAGTTGAATAATAGATATGGCCTAGTATGGGTATGCATGCATACATACCATACATACATATATACATACATACAAAATGTTATATGAATATATATTCAAAATATATTTTTGGGCTCTTTTGTTTTCTTGCCCAAAGCCTTCACTTTTAATTTATATTGAGAAGCTACTGCAATGGATGTATTTTTGTCAGATTAATAAATGCTTTATCAGTAACGATTATATTATTTTGTGTAAAAGGTGTGCTTTTATATGCTACTAATGCTGTTATCACTTGAAATAAAAACAACATCTACTCCTAAATGTTCACCCCATCATTTTGCTGTGAATATGTACAGCGAATATTTCATTGCTGCGTATTCTCTTAGTCTCCCATTCTTACATTGTTGGCACGGTTTCTTTTTTCCAGTGTTGTAGCAGACTAATTCTTGGCATTATCAGCATATATCTTAATAAATTATGAAGCTTTTTGTTTACATTTTCTGTGATTATACCTAATAAAAGTATGTGTGGTTTTAATCTGAATCTTATTTTCAGAATTTTCTGTAGGTTTTGTATGTTTCTTTGAGTCAATGTTCCTTTATTGTGGCATTTCTAGTATTTATTGTGGTGTGATTCATTCATCTTGGCAATCATGGACAGTTATAGCATGTGTAGAATATTTTGTACCAATTTTCCTTCAAATTGTAGCTTGGTGAAAATTGTATTGATTTTTTTCCATAGTTTTGCATCCATTTTATCATGCAATTTTTAATTTGTCCAGTCTCCGTGTCATATTTAAATATCAATTATAAATACATCCTACTAAATTGTTGAAATTGTATAAGTATTTCAAAT
Source organism: Stegonotus admiraltiensis (assembly GCA_032468215.1). Taxonomy (NCBI): domain Eukaryota; kingdom Metazoa; phylum Chordata; class Lepidosauria; order Squamata; family Colubridae; genus Stegonotus; species Stegonotus admiraltiensis. Next base: position 42,287 of record JANHZT010003703.1, on the reverse strand, counting down.
TCTGTCATCTTTCTAAGGGTATATCCTCCTTCTTTGATGTCACTTTTTACTTTTCCAGTTATTTGCAAATACATTAACCATTGTAGAGATTTATCTTTATTAAGCAATTATTGTTGTTTCTTTAGTTTCTTTAACAGAGGTAGAATTCCAATACTACTGATATTTCCAAATTCTTTATTCCAGCTCTTAGCTGTTCCATTAAAGTGTTTTTTAATTATGAAATACATATTGATAGATAAAAGTAACAATAAATATATTTTTCCTGATTATGGAAATAGTTTTCTCTTAGCTACAATGAATTGCTGGTAGTCAGGTGGCATATAAATTTAGATAATAATTCCTTTAAACTCAGATAAATACAGTTTGCACTGTTTTTTTTCTAAATAGGCTTTCTCAAGCCAGGCTTATAGCTGGTAGAATGAAAAAGTTCAAGAGAAGACTTTCTTTAACACTGCGTGGGAGTCAGACTATTGATGAGTCACTTTCTGAACTAGCTGAACAAATGACAATTGAAGAGAACAGCAACAAAGATAACGGTAAGTACATGCACCATATTTATTATTTTTCTAAAGTACTTAGAAAAATGAACATGCTATTATTGATAATAATTACCTTAACAAGGTGAATTATGAGTTTGGAATTAGCGTAGCAATTAATTTTAGTTTGGAGAACTATAATATTTTCTTTTCATAAAATATTTCTATTGTCTTTTGTTCAATTTATTATTACTGAAAAACATATTTTAATTGAATGCTACCAAATTGCAGTTTTGTTTATTTAACAAATATTGAATTGTACATTGGGTTGCAAAACTCCTGCATCATTCCATTCCTACTAGTATCATTGCTACATCCATATTTTTACAGCCCAGCAGATATACTCAGCTATTGAATGCTAAAGCTCTATTTCATATTGCATTTTATTTTCAGTGTTTTGCAGCTATTTGAAATTTCAGTTGTGGAGCAATTTTGTTTAAAAGTGAAAGCTATGTTTGCAGTCTGCTGGATGTTTAGTATTGCTAAATAAAAAGTTGATATTTATGTACTTTAACAGATGGAATTGTATGGGTTGAAAAGTATATTCCATCTAGTAAGATGACACAGATCTATAAGAACTACAAATACTTAAGACGTTCAGAATTTCTTTGCTGAAATAAAGATTCTGCACTAAACATATATTATGAGTAATGCAAAGAAGTTGTGCATCTTTCTTTCACTGGTATACAGTGGTATGCTGGTAAACATACGATAACCAGCTTTGCCAGCTCCATTCCTGTCATTGCTGGGTGTTGTGACTCATTCAGCTTGCAAAAATCCAAGAAATTTAACAATCGGCTTCCATGAACTGATAGAAGCTGACTTAGCACATCACTGCTGGTACAGTATATTGGTTTAAATAATTTTTGAAATATGTATTTCAGGCAGAAGGATCGAATTTTGCATATACAGTCTCTTAGATTCAGTTCCTTGTAAATCTGAAAGAGTTTCAGATCAAAGGCTTGATTTCTCATGCAATCTTTGAAAAATGGTGTAGTACTGGATTTCCAGGTGATGAATGGTGAGCTAGTGTATCTCTGAATGGGCAGAGACAAGATTATGGCCATGACTGAAGGACCAGCAAGTAGGCTGATTCCACAGAACTTATGCAGATAAAAAGAATCCTTGCTTCTCATGAGGAGAGCACATCACAGCAGTTTCCCAAGGGTTTGGGTGCCAGGAGATGAAGGGAAGCCAACATAGTCTCAACCCCAGCAGAGCCTTTTTAAGGACACTGCTAGTAGGGTTCTTCAAAATAACAAATTTGCAAAGAAACTGGTGAATTGTACATTGCAAATTTGGTAAAACTGGTAAGTTTATCTTCATTTCAGAATTTAAAAAAAAATAACTATGAATTTAAAAAAGAACAGCAAAATAGCTAAAGAGAATACCTAAATAGGAGGTAATTGAAGAAAGTATAAACAAATTAAGAGAACAGATGAATTTTGAGGTCTTTTCCTATAAGATTTTGAAAATAATTATATAAATAGCACATTAATGGGAACGAAAATTTTAGTCTACCTGAAGTTATAACAGAAATCCAACATTTTATTACTAAAGATTTGAGACCTAGACGGAAACAGAAAAATTAAAAGGCTTGCATTTTGTCTTCTATAAGCATTGGGATAAAAGAACAGAAAATAATATGATATTTGAAATACTCCAGGAGATAGTTGAATGGGGACAAAAACTAGCAGCTACAATGTCAGCAAAGATGTCTTCTACTATGGATAGATTAATTCCAAAAGATGTTAAAGAAATCACAAGACTGTTAGAAGCGCAGAGGAAAAGTACAAATTTATATGACCAAAATTAAAATAAGACATATTTTATAAAACTCTGGAAACCTTTTATGGACTTTTGGTGACACCAGAAGTGAAATGTTAATGATTTATGGAAAAGGGATGGGTTATGGGAACAGGAGATTTATCTATTTATGTATTTATTAAATTTATATGCCACCCATTTTGCATTCCAAAGAGATACTTGCATTAAATCTTATAGGGGTGAAGAATCACTAAGTTTGTACTTGTGATAAAGATTAGAAATGATTGGTTTAAATATTTATTTTCTATTTTTCTTTTTTCTCTTCTTCTTCTTCTTCTTCCTCTTCCTTTTTTCTTTTTTGCTTTTCTTTTACTTTCTATTCTATTTTATTTTTTACTGCCCTGAGTCTTCGGAGAGGGGCGGCATATAAATTGAATTAAATTGAATTAAATTGAAATTGAAATTTTTTCAGAATTTAGTTTGGATTGCCATTATATTTTTTAAAATTTCAATCAACATTATTTTTGAAAAGGAAATCTGATATACAGGTAGTCATCAACTTAAAACCACAATTGAGCCAAAAATTTATGTTGCTAAGTGAGGCATTTAAGTGAATTTGCCCCATTTTATGACCTTTCTTGCCACAGTTGTTGTGAACCACTGCAGTTGTTAAGTTAGTAACACAGTTAAGTGAATCTGGCTTCCCTATTGTCTTTGTTTGCCAGAGGGGTCGCAAAAGGTGATGACATAATCCTGGGACACTGCAACCGTCAAAAATATGAGTTAGTTGCCAAGCATCTAAATTTTGATCACCATGACCATGGAGATGCTGCAACAGTTGTATGTGTGGTAAATAGTCATAAGTCACTTTTTTCAGTGCCGTTGTAGCTTTGAACAGTCACTAAACAAACTATTGTAAGTCGAGGACTACCTGTAATACTAGCCTAGAGGAAACTAGAGATGAAAGGAGGATCGTTGATAGATTTGTATAAAATTAATCTCTTTTTAGATATCTATTGAAAGAAATAGAGAGCTCTGGAGGCTATTAAATCCCTGTTCTGAGATAGGCAGTGTATCTCAATTGTAATTTCCCTTGGCAACTACCAAGGTTGCTTTCTCATCTGTGCCATTTTTGTTTGACTTTAATTAAGTGAAATAAAAGGGTGATATGCTACATAGTGCTTTGGTCTCCAGATAAGCTGCACAGTTATTCTTAGAAAGCAGAATTATCAGTTGCTACAGCTTGGAAATGTGCCAGCCTGCCCTGAAAAGAAGGCAAAGGTAAATTGCAAGAGTTAAGAGCAATCTGAGGAAGGGAGCTCATTTCTCCAAGCAGTTGCTTTATGACTGGCTGGGCACTCCAGGCAGCTCTTCCACATATAAACAAGCAGCCTTACAGTGATATCTTAAAAGAAAAAAAAAGATCAACGGTGTGTTCTCAGAATGTCATATGTGTCCTCTAGCCCCTCCCCCCCCCCGGAGTTACCTGCTGGGCAATATTTTCTTACATAATATCCTACCTAGTTCTCCTGATCTTGCTCTGATTCAGAAACTAATATATTTTTGCAAATAGGAAGGTAAAATCTTGTCAACTAAAGCCTTTTGTTGACTTTTTTAAAACCACTGTGCAGTAAAATTTGCTTCTCATTATTCTCTAAATTTCATGGAAATCATTTCCCTTAGTAGTGGTCACAATTCATTTATCTGTAAGTGGCTGTTTGCCAGCCATTATGGAAAGGCTGGGATTAAAACAGCACGCACGCGTGCGCACGCACACACACACACACATGGATTTGGGAGATCTTTGGCAAAAAACTCAACATATAAAAAAGAAATACACAAATCTACAGTATATGTGAGTGCTTTCTATTGCCTTTATATCATCTCTTATTTCTTTTACTATTGCTGTTATACAGTTACTATTATTTCTGTATTTTTAGTGCCCATAGAGCAGTGTTTTTCCCTTGGAGACATTGGTCTGTCTTTAATTTCTCTCTCTCTAGGATTTCTTCTACCTTTTTCTTCTTTATTAATGGGCACTGCGTAAAGCACTTGCGCATCCCCACATTGTGCCTTGCTGGGTTTTGTTTTGCTTTGCTGTGCTGTGCCTCTTCTTTTTCCTTTGGGCTATTCAGTTTCTGTGGAGGAAAAACATATTCTTTTATTTAGTTGCTTTCTGTTTGTTGCTGGCTGCAAAGCTTCCAAAACGCACATTTCCTCTTTTCTCCTCCCTTACCTATTTCAAGGTTACAGATTTATAGGTAACACTGCCATGCTGATGCTGGGGAGAAGGCTCAAAGAGGAGAGGCAGAGATCCCTTTAATTTTTTTCACCAGCCTGCTCTTCCATACATTTACAATTATATGTGAAAGTTTGAATATCCTTGGTCAAATTATGTGTTTCAGTTAATCCCTAAACAAACAGAAAATGCTGCAACTCTGAGTAGTACAAATTTACATGACTTTTTCCTTGAAATGCATACTTAGCATTTATGTGCAGTTATCTGTAAATGTAAAAGAAGAAAACAGTGACTATGACAGATGCAAAATGTAGAAATCCTTTTGGTTGGTGCTTTTTAATGCCTCATTTGTCAGAAATAACAACTTTTTCTGTAACTGGACAGGAATTCCTGTAAAAGGTCAGTCTTCAAGAGCTAATCCTCTTCAGAAATGGAAGCTGAAAGGAAGTTAGATATTTCAATAAGAGAAAAAGCTTGAAAATGTACCTCAAATTCAGTCATGAAGTATTTACAGTACAAGAAAGAAAAATAAAAAATGCTGGCTTGCTCTTCACACTCCTCAAAGTTAAATACTGCTGAAAAACTGTCAGAGCTCAAATATGAAGCGTATTAATGCATATTAAGAAAACCTAAAAGTATTTCTGAACTAGAGAGTTTTGCAAGAAAAGACGGAATCCAAAAGCAATAATAAAAAGACTAAAAAAATGGTTAAAAATAAGTATTCAGGATGTGATTATTATTATTATACTTATTAGCATATGGCGTTGTCACATTAGCCAGGACACTACAATGTTAATGCAGAGTAGTAGCTTGGCTGTCAATTTACTAGCTCTGTTGTGGTACACACTCGCATTCTTTCCAAGGTGCACCACAGCAGGGAGACTTAGCTTTGCAACAGAAAGAAAGATGAGCAGCTCTTCCTGTAGCATCATTCAAGGCCTTCCTCCCTCCACCGGAGCTGCCTCGCAAATGGGTGTCAAAATTGGGAAGGTTCAGAATTGGTAGGAATCTGACCACCTGCATGAAGCAGCATTTCGTCTCCCCCACCGAAGTGGTATCTATATCTACTTGCATAGAACATCCTTTCAAATTGCTAGGTGGGCAGAAGCTGAGATGAGTGACGGGCACTCACCCCACTATATGATGGTAGGGCTCGAACTGCTGGAGCGGAGACCATCTCCAGTGTCATTAAGCCACCATGCCTCCCTTCAGGATGTGATGTTTAAACATATATTGTATAGAGGTTATATCTGCTTCCGCTGATTTAGGACTAGTTGGAACATGAGTTTCACTAGAACTTTTGCATACATGCATTCATGGTAGAAGAGCCCTTGTTACTTGTATTTCACTTTTCCCTTATAATTTGTAGCTTCCATGTGCTATTAAATAGGCAGTTATTTTATAGTTAATGGATAGAACTGTTACTGTGATGTCCTGAAGAACAGATTCTTGTTGTAAACTCCATTTTTAAGTGAGTAGGGATACATGGGAACTAAAATCTTTTAGATAAAAAGAATCATTGCAGAAGCAAAGAGAACATTAGGTATCTGAGCATATGTAGAAAGGAAAAAAGGAAACAACTGAAATGCAAACTACTACAAGTAAATATGACAGTTATCAGTCCTGCTCCAGCATAGAATAGGTACCTAGTATACCCTGAGATTGCAATGAGTTCCCATATAACATCCAGATTTAGAATAGGATAATCAGATTTAACAAACATTAATTAAACTATAGTTACTTAGTTCAACTTCATATATAAATTATTACAAAATTGTTTTCCATTCTGCAGTAGAAATTTGGAATTTTAATTTTGTTTAACAGGTATAGACACATTTTCCTTCTCTCTACCCTAACTTATAACATGGTGCAATATATAGAAATGCCGACATACATTGTTTCAGTGATCATTATCTAAACTGCTCTTAGCACTTCAAAGGTTCTATATAAGTAATTTGAGAGTGGAATGCTTCATTCAGTTTAGAAGAGGTGCTTCAGGATGTGTGGGAACATGAACTGAGCACCTGACTGACAAAATCGTCTAAATTGTCTTTTCCAAATTAGTATAGTATCCCAAGTTGTACGTATTTCAAGAAAAGTACAAAAATAAGTTTTGCCTTTTGAACCACCATATAGTAGCTGGCTGCAAAGGTAAACCAGCACGTTGAAATCTGTTTCAAATTAATTCCACTGGCATCTGCAGCAAACTCTAATAATACCAAAATAACAATATGTACAGGATAACATAATCGCACAAATGCTGTGATTACTTACTTTAGTCACAGCATTCTGTGTATTAACTTCACCATACATTTCCTGTCATTGCTCCCCTTCTTTGACCCATGTCAATCCTTTGGTCCAGCCATTGACTTTGCTTGTTGGATGGAACCCCGAGGAAGTTTTAAATGACAGTCACGTGACCCTGGGACACTGCAACAGCCATAAATACATGCTGGTTGCCAAGTGTCCAGATTTTTATCATGTGGCTGCAGGGCCACTACTACAGTCGTAAGTGCAAAATCTGACCATAACTCACATTTTTCAGTACTTTTGTAACTTCAAATGGTTGTTAAATGATTGGACATACATTGAACACTTCTTGTATTCAGATGGGGTGCCATGCTTTTTTTTTTGCAACAAAAATAAGATTGTGGCAAGTTAAAGTTTAAAGTATGAAACTAACAATTTATAATATAAAATTTGTGGATTATGATTCACAAATGATAATAAGCTTTTGGTTATTATTGAGTTTAATCTTTCTGTTTATTCCAATATTAAAGGAGGTTTACAATTATTACAACATACGTTGTTTTAATAACCAACACATTGTACAGTATAGGACTCAAGTTAAAATTGTTTCAGAAGATCATTAAATAATGCCCTTGGGATTTATCTTACGGCACCAATATGGAGCAGTTTATTGTTTGCTGTGTACCCTGCCTATATGTCTCAAAATAGATTTCATATTGCAGTGCTATGTTCTGTTATGGGCATCATTGCCCTTTATTTTGAAAGTGATTCAATAGACATACATAACACTTCACAAATAACAATGCACTACAAGAAGAAAGTTCGATAGAGCTTCCACATCTTTCTACTGCTAAAGAGTTTAATTCATGATCTTGTTATATAAAATGCTTCCTCATCTTGTTTCTAAGCAACTGCTTCATTTTGAATTGAGTGAAAATACTGTTTACCTAAAATCTGCTGCCTCCTTTGTTCCTCTCTTATGAATAAAGTGAGAGCAGAGTTACCAAATCAGTCCCCCACTGCAAACACAGATCAGTGCCGACTGCAAACAATTGTTATTACCTGGTAACTACTCATGTATCATATGGACACAGTTTTGCTTCTTTTCCAGATAGATTAAATTGTGTGTAGACATCCTCCTCCTTTAGGGAATTGTGACTTGCTCCATATGAGAATTCATCGCAAGGCATTAGACAAGAAGCTACACAGAGTAAGAAAATGACGCCAAATAAAGACGCCAAATAAAGAAAAGTTTACTTCACTTAATGATGTCAGGGGTTTTTTTAATCTTTAAAGCAGTCGGTGGGATAGCTCCAACATATATAAATAATATATGGCAGAATTGAACCCATCCACTGGGTCATCAAATGAGGACTTGGTGCAGATCTCCAATCCTAATAAGATATATGGAGCATAGACCCAGTGATAGTAATATTCTCTTGATAGTTCCCATTTTATGAAATGCCCTCTGACAAGAGATACAAATGGCTGTACCAGTTGGCATTTCATAAACAAGTTAAATCAGTGTGCATTCATAGATTAGGTTAGATTAGATTAGATTAGATTAGGTTAGATTAGATTAGGTTAGATTAGGTTATTTTGCTGTTTGGTCTAGTAGTTAAGGCATAAGATTAAAAACCAGGAGATTATAAATTCCGGTCCAAGCACGAGAAACTGGCTGAGCCTTGGGTCACTCACTCACTCTCAGTCCAGGTCACCCCACAGGGTTGTTGTGGGGAAAAGAGGAGGAGGAAGGAATATTAGGTATGTTTGCTGACTTAAATTATTTATTAAAATAAATAAAAATAATATCAGGATATACAGCAAATAAATACTGTATTTTTAGGAGTGTAAGACCCACCGGAATATAAGATGCACCTTAGTTTTTGGGGGAGGAAAATAAGAAAATCTGATTGATGAGTGGATCAGCCTCCTGGAATACAAGCCTCCAGGTTCGTGGGTTGTGAGCTCTGTGCCTTGCTTTTTTTTCCCCTGCCTCTGAAACTTCTGAAACTCTGTTTCAGAAAAAACTTTTTTTTCTGCCTCTTAAAGACTGCAAAACAGAGCTTCAGAAAAAAAGTTTTTTTTCCTGAAGTTCTGTTTGGAGGCTTTTTTTCTAAAGCTTCTTTCAGAGGCTTTTATTCTGAGGGACTATCTGTATTTTGTTCAATCTCCTTTCTTTGGTATTGGTATATAGATTAACTTCTTCCAATCTGTTGGTTATTGTGTCATTCTCCAGTTTTGAGTGCATAGTTTGGTTAGAACCTTCCCTGATTCTTTTGTTGCTTTCCATATTATTTTAGATAAAAGCTTTTTTTTCTGAAGCTCTGTTTGGAGGCTCTTTTTCTGAAGCTTCGTTTCTGAGGCTTTTTTTCTGAAGCTTCTTTCAGAGGCTTCTTTCAGCCTCTGAAATCTCCATTTGCAAAGCTGGGCAGGGCTACATTCGGAGTATAAAACACACCCAGATTTTCACCCTCTTTTTGGCAGGAAAAAGGTGCATTTTATACTCTGAAAAATACAGTAACGATATATTACTTGATTTATTTATATTGAGCTTTTATTTTTGTGTTTGTCTTTTGTGATTGATTTTGTTGTACTCCATTCAGAGACCGTTAGGGTGGGGATGTGTTACAAATATTGTAAAATAAATGAAGTATTTGAACCATAGATTGAAACCTTTGCAAAGAAGGGCAAATTTTTAAATGTATTTAGAACTGGAAAAAATAAAGCAAGTGTGTGGGAGAAAATTTCTTATCCTGTTTTTTCCAAGCTTTCACATCTTACTCATATTGTTTCTCATGTCTTATATGAGCAGTGAAATGCCCACATATCTGACAAGCAAATCCCTTATTATCAAATCTAGAAATTATCTAGAATTCCCTGACTGTAATGGTCTAAGACTTCAGAAAGAATAAAATACCAGTCTTGACTACACTGGTATCAGCATCATGAAATTATGGTGATGATGGCGATAGTGATGATGATGACTGTGACTATCAAATATAGCTATTTCTGTTTCTTCTGCCTTTTGATTTTGAGTGTGCATGGTCAGATTACAAGAGGGAATTCTTCCAATTCCTGTTAGGGTGTTTTTATATGAAAAATGCTGACTAAACATTATGTTTTGGGAACACTGGAACTCACTCTGATTCTAACCAAAGCTATTATGAGAGTCACATAAAATATAGGATGCCTGACAAACCACCCTATGGCTTGCTTCAGAGAAAAAAAGATGAGTTGCTAAACATTATCCTTAAATGAACACAAATGGATTGTGGTTGAGCAATAGGAAGAGTCTTTTTGTAAACTCTGTTAACATTATGTAGCCACCAGAAGATTTTCACAATGGTTTCCAAATGGTTGAATGCTCCTAATAACTTTCTATGTACCGATAGAAGAAAATATTTGTAGCTCAGGGTTGAAATGAGGGGTCGTTAGTGCTCTCTGAGCTTGGTTGTTTTCTTGCCAATATTTCATTACCCAAATTATATTACAGTGCCAATGCACTGATGATGTTACCTAGTTTGGGTAATGAAACATCTACAAGAAAGCAATCCAGGGAGCACCAAGGACACCCCCCCCCAAATTCCTATGTTTCACAGTGTGTTGGAGCACTATCAAATGCAAGACAGTATAAAATGTGGTATTAACATTTGATTCATTGTATGCTACCTGTTGTTAAGCAGAATGCTAATATCTTCATGTTTTTCCCCATAAA
>JANHZT010003703.1:0-16972 GCA_032468215.1 Stegonotus admiraltiensis | reverse complement strand
AAACAAAACAAAAGTAGAAATGCCCCTTTTGCATTTGAGCATGCAAGAAGGGACAGGAAAGGTGAAAGGGAAAGAAGGAAGACAAAGATGGGAAGAGAGCAAGGAAGGAAAAATAAGGATAGAGGGGAAGGAAGGAGAATGAAGAGGGAAGGAAAAAGTAGAGAAGGAAGATCATAATGAGAGTGAGGGAGGGTCTGAGGGAAGTCAGCACTTGGCTACCACAGGTGCCACCGACACAGGTGACGTCTAGCTGGCCCTGCCTACCCTGGTCCCACCCACCTGGCCATGCCTACCCCAGCAACGCCCACCCCGGCCCCCTGAGGTCAAACACAACCCTGATACGATCCTCAATGAAATCGAGTTTGACACCCCTGCTTTAGACCTAACATAAGAAGAGTATCTCTCTGCTATTAATTAAAGCAGCCACATCCTTTTTCAGATTTCACCCAAACCTGAAAAGGATCCTTTTGCTTTAATAATGATTAGGTAAAATAATTTTTAAAGCAGCAGCGTATTTTCTAAGGTGTACAAAACACTGTTTTAATGAATAGCATAAAGCTGCTGTGCTCACATGAGATCTGAAGCACTTCTTCCTAATTACTTTTGAAGACTTATCAAATTAATGAAAAATAATTAAATCAGTACTACACATTTGGCACCCAATAACACAGGTAATTCTGGACTTATAACCATTCATTTAGTGACCATTGGAAGTTACAATGGCACTGAAAAAAGTGACTGATGACCATTTCTTTTCAAATTTACAGCCTTTGCAACATTCCTGTGATCACATGTTCAATGTTCAGACACACAGCAACTGACATGTATTTATGGCAATTGCAGTGTCCCAGGATCATGTGATCACATGACAAAGTCAATGAGGAAGCCAGATTCACTTAACCACCACATTACTAATGTAACAATGGCAGTGATTAACTTAACAACTATGGCTATAAAGGTTGTAAAATGGGGCAAAACTCACTTAACAATTGTCATGTTTAGCAATGGAAATGTTGGGCTCAATTGTGATCGTAAATTAAGGATTACCTGAAAAGGTACAGTTTAGTTCATTTTTGTATTTGACAGTTTATTCTGTTCTTTTTTTTTCAGTGTCATTGCTAAAAGATCTAAAACATGCAAATATTGTTACATTACATGATATTGTCCATACAGACAAATCATTAACTCTTGTATTTGAGTATCTGGTAAGTTTTTTAAAAATTCTCTCAAGCGTTTAGCTTAATCATCTAAAGCTGTAGAGATAGAAATATGGTAAGAAGCAAAATAATAATAATGTAATACTTACCTGGGAGGGTAATTTTGTAGTCTTTTGGTGCCATAATTTTAATTGTTTTCTAGGAACTCACAGTGGTACCTGGAAAAATGTTTTTCACTAGCTGATTAGTATAAGACACGCAGTATCTCTGTAGGTCTCCTTGGATTATTTTTTTAAAAATCCACTTAATTATGTTCAATGTGAGCAAAATGTTCAAACCATAAATGTACATGGAGATGTTTTTTGAGTTTTATTGCTTAAGGCAAAAACCTTTTTTTCTCAAATACTGATTAAAATTAGAAATACGCCTGTCAGCTGAAACCTTTTTGTTAATCATCTGTCTCTGCTAATGAAACAATGAATTAATCAAAAATTGCTGTACTAATTTCTTAAATCTTGACCAGCATTTTAACTACTTTGATGACCCTTTTAAACAAGCTAATTTAGAATTTTAAAGAAATAAACACTTTAAGGCTAGCTTTTAACATATGTTTAATATATGTTACTTCCATTTGTCCTGAATTAGAGGTAGGATATACACCAAAGTAAATAATTAACAATAAATAATAAAATGTTTTCTTATCTTTAATGCAAATTATTTTTATTTTGTCAGGACAAAGACCTAAAGCAATATATGGATGACTGTGGGAACATTATGAGTGTGCATAATGTAAAAGTGAGTCCTAATCTCTAATTTTCCATTTGAATTTTTCCTGAATACAAATGCTATCCACGTTCATACATTTTTCTAAATATTTTTTTCTTTAGGAAATGAATCATTATTAAAGTGTATTTAAGCATTGACTATGAGAACCTGACTCATTGCAATAAATATATAAGGAATTTGATTTTATAAATTGGTTCTTGCCTTCCAATAGACTTTTTTATATTGGTACACTTTCTTTCAAGTAAGAGTAGTGTGCTCAATAAACAACAGCTGACAGAATAAATGTGGTTGACAGCATAATGTACTAGAACATCATCAGATTTGGCTTATACAACCATCCAACTGTTCTTGTCTCCAACTTTAACCCTGTAGGGTCTTTTTTTTATGTGGATGGGGGCAGGGTTGGGGTGGGGAAAATATAGTAACTTTTCTTTGAAATTCTGTTGATTTATATCAGATAGAGATATTGATAGATTCCAAATGTAAATCTTTAACTTTCTGGTATGGGTAGGTTTATCCAGACATGGAAGAGGCAACAAACATCTTTTAAAAATCCTTTATAAAAAGAGAATAAAATACCATTTCTAGAGTGAATTTCAAGAGCAATGTGACAGGATAACTAAAGTTTTATGACTATATATATTGAAAGATAAATAGCTGAAAAAAACCTGTTCTGTGACAAATGCAACTGATAACTATTCCTAGTATATAAATCCATCTTTTTGGAAGCCTTTAACATTATGGATAAATTGGCAAGCTCTGCAAAACCTCTTTAATGCTTTCAGTTGGTTTTCTTTCTCTGGTCAGTGTGGCAGGTATTTAGATGGTATTTTCAGTTACAAAAAAGAACAGGAAATAGATGATGAAAAAGACTTCCCTTTGCCTTAAGTTCTAGACAGTAGACAGTATTGGCTGAGTGAGTATCAGAGTAGACCAGTGGTGAAATCCAAATTTTTTTACTACCAGTTCTGTGGGCGTGGCTTGGTGGGCGTGGTGTAGCTTGGGTGTGGCTTGGTGGGCACGGCAGGGAAAGGATACTGCAGAATCTCAATTCCCACCCCACTCCAGGTGAAGGATACTACAAAATCCCCATTCCCTCCCCACTCCTGGGGAAAAGATATTACAAAACCTCCATTCCATCCCACTCTGGAGCCAGCCAGAGATGGTATTTGCCGGTTCTCCAAACTACTCAAAATTTCCGCTACCGGTTCTCCAAACTGCTTAAAATTTCACTACTGGTTCTTCAGAACCTGCTGGATTTCCCCCCTGGAGTAGACAGTGTTGGCTGAGTGGACAAACAGGCTGCATTTAGATTTCTGTGTTTAGAATAGGTAAATCTAGTATTCTTATCATTGAGTTCCCTGGGTTGCTAGAAAATGGTTATAGGAAAATGGGATAGTGATATTCTGCTTTTTCATAGTACTTATTCACATAAGCGAAATGAACTATCCTGGAACTAGTTATTTTGCAGTTATTACATGACCACACAAATTTCCTCCTGAATGGCACTGAGTGGTAATGTAACCAGTAGTATATTGGATGTGGAACAAAAGCCTAAACTCATTGGGTTCTGAGAGAGTGATGTTATTTCAGCCTCAGTTTTCCATATATGATCTAGCAGGACAATTATTACCTGAGAGTAGAACATTTGCGTTTATGCATGAGAAATTATTCAAAACCATGCTCAGTACTGCAATGTCTTAATGTACCCTTGGGTGAATCACTCCTGTATCTCTTGCTATAATTCACCTTCAACACAAATAGTGGGAAGCCAATAAATAGGAGGAAATGCACTTTTCTTGGATCAAAGACAAGAATAAAACAAGGCAAATAAAATGTATAATTCCAGTCACTGCGCAAATAATTAATAATTGTTACTAGCAATTATCACTTCAGAGCAGGCCTTGTTTTATTTTTAATTTGTCCATTTTTGATGCAGTATTTCTGCAGATATTAGAATTGGAGACATGAATGCATTGATTCAAAAAAATGAGAGGGGAAAAGATATGTGCAGAATTCTAGGATTTTATCCCAGTTTGCTAAGAATGAGTAGAAAGGTGGGTAGCCCAATATGACACAATAATAAAGGTCCATGAAAAGCACTGAGAACATAATGGTTTTCAGATCTCTTTTAAAAATTGGTTTGCAAATCCCAGCAAGATGCTTTTTGTTCTAAAACCACTTTGCAACCTATGCCTGAGCACTAAAATATATAGCAGAATGCTAAGGTATTGTGTGTGTGCATGTCTTATGTAACAAATACGAATAAGCCAGAGCCTGTTTCTTTCATGAGAAAATCGCTGTACTGTATGAAAAAGAAGTGTCTTTGAGCATCTGGTTGTTACTGTAGGTGTTAGCCTGAAATAAAAAAGCAAAGTGTAGAAGCGTAAGAAAAACAGAGAAGGGAATACAGGGTTGCATCAAAATAAAACTTTCCATGGTTATGAAAGTATAAAATATGTGATTAAACGTAGATAGAAACGCATTATTAGGAATGGTTGTCATATCATGCAGCAGGCTTATTAACCTGTGGTTTGGCTTTTATTGCATTTTAAACAGATGTCTGCAGGGTAAAGGAAGATAATCAGAAACAGAAACTTATACATTCCAAGCCAAATAGATAAATTTTAAAATTATTATATTCTGTAACAAAGATAAATAGACTAATTACAATCTGCATATGAAAATAGCTTATATTTTCAAATGTTTTTTCTTCTTCTATGCATTGATAAACATATTGTTGTATTATCTTGGCAGCTGTGACATTCAATTAGTGTTGGTTGGGTTATTGTTCCTGAAACTTTTATTAATCCCCTCTCCCCTATCAGTTATTTTTATACCAGATTCTGCGTGGTTTGGCCTATTGTCACAGAAGAAAAGTACTACACCGGGACCTAAAACCACAAAATCTACTAATTAATGAAAGAGGAGAATTAAAGCTAGCAGACTTTGGTTAGTAAAAGAGTTGATGGATTGTTTTCACTGGGAAAAATATTTGCTTCTATTTCACTTCTATGAACACCTTTCAATGCCTACATTAATTTTAAGAATATCAATCTGTGTGTGTTTGTATACAGATACCCACATTCATGTTTACATACTGAGATAGCCACAATTCACATTTGCTGAGTTTTGCTCAATTGATTTAAGGGCCATTGCCCTGTGGGCTAATGCATTAATGAATGTACAGTCTGAAATGCTAAATAAATATTTTGGAAGAGAATTTAGCACTATTACCAATATTCTGACAAATATATACTGAGAATTTTTTTGTACTAATTATTTATTTATCAGAGAAGCACATTCTTGTCCTAATTCTTTCAGAAACAGAAGTTTCTCTCAAAAAATTCCTCATGATGGTGAAAGCTTCTCATCATGCTTTATAGCTTTGGCCTTTAGCTCTTTCTAGTGTTCTATGCTTTTTGCTAATCTTACGTAATTCACCTGATTGTAAAAACATGTTACAGTGCTGTTTCAGTTTGAACTATGGATTATGTTCCTTCTCTGATTTGCCAGCTCTTTATGTTATAGGACCAAACATGCTTGCTTAATTGTCTAAGAGCCGGTATTAATTTTTAGATAATAGGGAAAATCAAACTGTTCTTGGAAGGTAAAACACACACAATGTGCAGGATGAAGTGGGAATATTTAGAACACAAAACACAGAGGGTTCCTCTTGCCCCTCTGCTTCCTCCCCTCACCCCACCCACCCCCCAAAAAAGTTTATTAGATTCCTCTGGTTGTTATAGCCTCCCAGGAACATTCTGGGCATTATGTTTAAGAGAATTTTTTTTTAAAAAAACCCAGCTTATTCCACCTTTGTCCCTTGGTACTTTCTGTATGCTTTTTAAAGGAACTGTTTATTGTGTAAGGGTATCTTCCCTTTTATGACCCATTGTGATTCCTGTTGCAGTAACACTTTCCACTCACACTCAGAAATACTGCAGACAGTATCTTGTGCAGTTTCTTGACAAAGCAGCTCTAAGTCTCTTGTACTTTAGGCTAAAGTTGTTTCCAAACGACGTGGCATACAGTTCCCTTCATATCCAAGCTGGATGGCCAATAAGAGTCATTGGGTAGACACCAGATTGGTGAAAGTTGCCAGAGGGGCTTCCTCCTTACTAGGACTGACAAATATGTGCCAGGATGGACAATGTTTTCATCTCAAGGGATATTTTATTTATTTCTCCTGAGGACCACTTTCAGAAGTTAGATCTGGCCAACCATGTGAAACTAAAATTAATTTTGTTGTTTTCATTCTTATTTTTAGTCTTTCTCTTTTCTTCATGTCTTCTTTTCTTCTTCTCCTTTGCTTTATTTTGGTGCATTTTCTTTGTGCGGTAATAAAAGACTGTCCCTTTCTAGATGCATAAAAAGGAATGCAAACTTTCTGGCAGTACAGGAAGGCATTAATCTCTACCTGAATCACCAGGCTGCAGGGGAAAGGGATAGTTGTCTGGAGACTGCTGTTAGGATAGGTGGGAAGGTTTAGCAGAGGCGTCATCACAAATGGCAAAGTGTTTCTCAGAAAGACTTGTTAGCAGTAGTACTTCCATAACATGGATGCATGATTTTCTAAACATGAGTGATACATCTAAAGTAGAAAAAAGAGACCAGAAGGATATAACAGGCATGTTTTTGCACACACATTAATTATACATGCTTACTTCTAATCAAAGTTGCTGAAGGGGTATATAGCAGCAAGCAAATGCTTAGCTATAGTTTCTGAACCATGTGAAATTTATATGAAAAAGAATTATGCAATATAAAATTGAAGAGAGATGGAATAGGGCTAAGGAAATTCATTTTGCACTTTATTTTTGAAGGCTTGGCTAGAGCAAAATCTGTTCCTACGAAGACATATTCAAATGAAGTTGTCACATTGTGGTATAGGCCTCCAGATGTTCTCCTCGGATCTTCTGAGTATTCCACACAAATTGATATGTGGTGAGTTTCAAATATTAACCTGCTCGCTTGCTTTCAAATTAAACATATCTGTATACTTTTCTCCTTTGAGTAACCTTTGTTAATAATAAGCAGTTCACACTTGAAACTTTGGGGGAAGAAGAAGGAAGCAAGCAAAGAAAACATTGCTTATTTGTAAAATCTCAAAATTTAATGGATTTGAATCCCTGAACTTTAAATATCTTCATATGTAAAATCTCAATAGTGAGACTGGACAAACATATTTTCAAGTGAATGCAAATCTTGTTCATTATTTTTCATAAGGAAAAAGTAATAATGTACTATTGGGATACTAACTCACTGGCAGTTACATGACTTCATTACCTTAACACGATTAGGTTAAGTAGGCCATCTCACCTATCATTAAAATTATATATTTAAATACTTTCATCTCCTTTGTAATACTTAATTGAGCTTTTCTTCTCTTAAAGGGGAGTTGGATGTATATTTTTTGAAATGGCATCAGGAAGACCTCTCTTTCCTGGGTCAACAGTTGAAGATGAATTGCACTTAATTTTCAGACTTCTGGGTAAATATGTTTAGCTTACAGCTGTGAGTTTATTTTGCTCTTATTAAGAGAATTTCTGAAAACGTTAGACTTGCACTATAATTGCAATGTTTGTATGTTTATAAAGGGGGGGGATATGATTTGGATATTTCAAGTCTGTACTTTTGTTAAAATCAGTTGTCTATTTTGGAAGCTGTTGTTTAAATTTTTATTTTATTTATTTTAATGTATACATGGGATTAGTACTCCTTATGTTGATTTATTTAATCTTTCAACTCAGGAACTCCATCACAAGAAACATGGCCAGGCATTACTTCCAGTGATGAGTTTCGGAATTACAACTTTCCCAAATACAAGCCACAACCTTTGATCAACCACGCTCCAAGGTATTTAAAGTTCAAATTACACATATATTATAAGTACACTCTCTGGGGAGGAAACCCTCAGTAGAAACTCTTTTTTTTTCCGAAGGATTAATTCTAAATGGATTATTATTCTCATTGTTTAGTGGATATTTGTCCAAGATGCTTTCGTACCTTTGCATAAAGAATAGTAGAATAATTGAATTTGTATAATATTTGCCAATGATCTGAATTAATAGTTTTTATAATTAGGGCATCAACTATAAAAGTGAAAATTAACTCCAGGAATCTTACATTGTTGAAGTTCTTTATTTTAACTATACCTATACCTAGATTTGTTGAATAGCACGTTGTGATAGTTTTCTTTTCTTTTGTGTTTTGTTTTATTAAAAAATGTGTTATGGCAATACAGTTTTAAATAATTAGACACTACATCATATTGTATTAATCTTCCCGGAAATAGTCTTCAGTTCTGTTCAAGAGGGTTGGGAGATCTTCCAGAGAAGATTTAGCAATCACAAAAGAAAAAAGCTACAGATGTTGCTGGTGCATAAGTGGAATTCCCCTTGCGTGGTACTCAGTTTATCCAAAAGATCAAATAAAGGCTAAAGAAAGCCGCTGCATAATAAAGAAATCTCAAATCAGTGACTCTCAGCAAGTAATGTTAATCTGTGATTTATTTGAAAACCCATATTCTAGTGATTAATTTTGTTTAGGCATCTGTTTGCTACACATTTTCCTTTACACTATTTGAATTAGACAATTATTCAACTGACAGTTATTTTCCAGTTCATGTGGACTTACATTCATTTAGTGATTAAACAATCTTGCATTTTCAAAATAAATTACTTTTCTTTGGTGGTAAGCATGTGTAATACATTTTTATATATTTTCAATGCCAGTTCCATGATACTTCAGTTTATTTAAACGTATTGCTTTTTTATTTTTATATTAAAATACAATGAAATAATAGTATTAACACAATGCATTTAGTAATAACAGTAGACATAGCACCTTATTAGTGTTAAGTAGAATCCATAATTACATTCAAGATATTTTGAAATTGGAAGTATCTCTTATGCAAAGGCACGCACATTATTTCAATTATTAGAATCCAATCTGGAAAGTGTGAATAAACAATGAATATGGTTTATTTCTAGGCTGGATTCAGAAGGGATTGAACTGATAGTAAAATTTCTTCAAGTAAGTTGTTTTTTGTATTCTTTACACAGGTAGTTTCAATGAGTCCTTTCAAGTTCTTTATTTGGTAGATTATAAGAATATAAAACTATGCTTCAAAAAAGAGCATTATTTAGATGTTGCTCTTGTATGTAGATGTTGCTCTTGCAGCTTCTTTTTTGTTTATTGTTAAAAACCTCATCTTTCAATCAAATATCCTTCAGTTGATAATTTCATATAGTAAAACCCTGAAAAAGTACATAAATGATGAATTCCTTAAAAGGTTTTGAAAGTCAACAGCAAAAATAATTTTGCACATGCACGCATAAATACAAATAAAGGCAAGAAAATATACTAAAGTTTTTGTCTGTGTTTATATGTGGAACCTAACTAATTCAGGCTGCATTCACCCAGTGTGCTAAGCCAAAAGTTTTAAATAATAAATGAGATATACTAAACCAAAAATCTAACAAACAATATATCTTAGTGTATTTGTACCACAGGCCATGGAGTCAGCCCATTAATTCATCTGTTTCACTTTTGTTCATTTCTGATGTTCCCAAGAAGCACCCACTGGTCACTTCCCTTAGTGACCACAAGCTTCCTGACCCACTTGAGCTTTTTACCACTTTAAACACTCTCATTAAAAAGAATGGAAAGTGGTAATGTTGCACCTCTAAAATTTTATTTCCACTATTACTTCTGACCCCTACAGAATGTCCAGTACATCTTTATTAAACTTTTAAATGTGCTTCCCAGGCTGAAAAGTTGGAGGCTTTCATTTATCTTTACTGATAGCAGTTCCCTAGGTTTGATCCCAGTCATTTTGCCTGAATTCTTCTATAGCTACAGGTACTAAAGACCAAACATTGGGATTTGAAGTAAATAAAACCTATCCTGCATCAATTGTGTTTTAAAATAGTCTCTATCCTTTTGTTTGCCAGTATGAATCAAAGAAAAGAATATCGGCAGAAGAGGCTATGAAACATGCATATTTCAGAAGTCTTGGAACTAGAATACATACTTTACCAGAAAGTAAGTTTATTGTGCCTTTGATATGAGCTGGACATCTGGTTGTGAGGAGATTTACCCTACTTGCTCAGAAAATTAAGAACCTTTCTAAATACTACATTGAATCAAAACTATCCACTTGAGTTAGGTTGTGTTTAAACTAACAGTTCTTAACCTTGTATCTTTCATCTGAAAGACCTTTATTGATACTCAATATCAGGTACAAATCAAATTTAGACGGGCTTTTAGCTCTTCCTGCTTTTGTCCATCTGGGATTGGAAGCAGGGATGATGCAGGAAAGAAAAATACTGTTTTCTTTTTCTTTGCTGCAGTTCCTGTAAATCCTTCGGGATTATTCAGATTGGAGCATTCTATAAATATTGTTTGATAAAGTTTTCTTATGAGCCTAAATATATTTTTGAAAGTGAAACACTTATTTGGGGGAAAAAAGTTACTACATGTATTGTTTCAGGTGTATCAATATTCACTTTGAAAGAAATTCAACTCCAAAAAGATCCAGGCTTTCGAAATTCCACTTATCCAGAGACAGGTATGTAAAGTAATATTTGCATTTTTTTCTCAGGATGGCATGAGGTAGAACAACTAATACCTATTAAATAGTTAGAATTCCCTGGATTCCTCAAACAAGATTTTCTTTAAAGAGGTTTGCAAAATCTGGATTTTTTAAAAATGATCTTGTGGATCATGAAAAAAGCACTATTAAGTAGCTTGGCACTGTTGCATCATATGCTGATGTATTCAGGTACATTCTGTGAATGGCTGGAGCCATTCCTTCATACTAAGCTTTGATTTGTTTAATATGCAGGTTGTTAAGTCACAATGATTCACAAATACTATTAAACCATATATAGTAAATTTCCAAACCACAGTGGCGGAATTCAAACATGCTAAACCAGAACCAAACTATACTTTAACTTAGCACAATGTGTGACTAAACATAGATTTGCTCATTTGTATCCCGCCTTTATTATTTTTACAAATAACTCGAGGTGGTGGACATATCCAATGCACTTTCCTCCACCTATTTGCCCCACAACATTCCCTGTAAGATGAGTTGGGCTTAGAGAAAAAGTGACTGGCCCAAGGTCACCCAGCTGACTTTAATGGCTAAGGCAAGACTAGAATTCATGGTCTCCCAGTTTCTAGCCTGATACCTTAACGACTAGACCAGGGCTGTCAAACTCCCGGCCCACAGGCCAGATGCGGCACATGCTAGCCACGCCCAGTTTAGCAAAGGGAAAAAATGACGCAATACGTCACATGACGACGCCATGACGACGTGAGTTTGACTCCTGCACTAGACCAAACTAGCTCTCCATGAGACGATTGCTTTAAATATAATGCTCACGGAAACTGCCAGTTCCTTTCTAAATCTGTTTGATATGATATGTATCAGTATATATACTGAAACGTCACCTTAATCTCTTAACAAAATACATGTTTTATGTTCTAGGACATGGGAAGAACAGAAGACAAAGCATGCTTTTCTGAGGCAGCCAGGGCTGGTTTTATCTCCATCGAGGACTCTAGTCTAAAGGCAATTCTTCCCTTGGTGGACTTGAAATCTGTTTGTCTACACTGTCCTCCTCACAGCGCAGTCTCTTTATTTTGGACCTACTGGTTATTTTTTTTAATATATATGTATATATATATATGTATATATATATATATTTGTTGTCACAATGTGACAAATTTTTGTACAGTCAATTTTAAAGTCTCCTCCACCATTAGATCCAGTAGGTTACAACTGTTAATGTAACAGTAGCTGCAATTTTTGTGCAGGACTGAGAAACACAGTGCATTATTTATTGTGTAATCATTGCTGCTAAATAACTACTGTCTGTATAGTTAAGAACCGAATGCCTGAAAGAGTTGCAATGGGTTTACTGTATATGCTATGTGAATGCCTTGTTTCTCTTCATGAATTATTGCTGCCGTTTTATATCTTGTTTTTTCTTTAACTGCAATGTTTCCTGGAATGTAAACACAGCTTTCTTGACTATAGTTACTATTTACTTTAACACTCTCTAGTTCTTGGCCTGTAAATTTCTTATTTAACATTAGATATAAAGTACTTAGAATGTTACCAAATACCTTTTTAAAGCACTTAGTAGTACAGATATTCAAACAAATGAAAAATTATATGGATCAGGTTCCAGATCTCTTATTTTGGCTTATATCAGAAATGATGAACCACCTATATGTGACACTTAACTATTATCTCCCTTCTCTAACTTTTTCTAATAGACATACTTGTTAGAATATTTTTGATATTGACATTTCCCTAAACGTTCCAGTGATTCAAAAAGAACTATGGGTGTGAAGCATCCCAGCTCAATTCTCTAATTACCTCCTGCTTTGGTGGCTGTTTTATGACCACATATTCATTGGAAAGCCACTAAAGAATGCAAGTCCACAATAAAGAATCTATTACTTTATTATGCAGGCTTCATAGAATATGAGAACTTGGAGGGTTTTAAAGGTTGTAGACGTTACCTGTTTATTGAAATTAAGTCATCATATTACAGTACTACTAAGCTTATGTATCTCAGTGAGTATCATAAGTACCTCCTGGTGATAGAAACAGTATTTTTCAGCATTTGTGTTGACCTTTTGGAACCTCTTTGTTTAGTGCATCTTCCAGAGGCTGTAAATCTTTATTAGTATATTTTGAAATGGTTATGTAAATCTTTGGCTGATATATCATGAAAAATATTCCTAGATAACTTAATTTTTTTTTCCTGATGTTCACTGTAAAACATTCAGGGGTCCTACCATTTCTGTTCAGGAAATCTTGTAATTGATTATTGTTATTTAACAGTATTAAGTGAAAGATTTTGTATGTTTCTTTAACTTTATTTGTGAATAGTAATTGTGGCATGTTTTGGAATGTTTTCTTAATGTTTTATTATTATAATAGTAAAATTAATTTGAGAACTCTTTTCTGGAAAAGAAGACAAATTTATGTGAAATGGTGACTGTTGGACCACTGCTGCTTTTCAGCATTTGTAAACTGGTTTTACACTTAATGAAGCCCAGTAGAGCTAACCAACTGCTGTTTATTTCTAACAGATGGACCTGTATTAATGCTGTACTTTTGAAAGTATAAATATTACATGGAAATCTTCAGTAGTGTTCAGATATTCTGTAGCATCCCACCATGCAGCTTTAAGAAAATTTTGCATTTCTCCCGCGTTCCAGAAATCCTGAATCCCTCACCTTCCTGAAGCTTGCCAAAATCATTGAATTGAAGAAAACTTTCCTGTCACTTTTCAGGAAAAACAATAAATCCTATTTTTTAAAAGATGGCTTCCCTTGAAGCTTGAAACTTTCCCAGCCTGTATTATGCATTTTTAAACTGAGCAGCTAATCCAGTGAAAACTGCACGTAACTAGTTGGCAGATGTCATTTAGTTTTACTAAAGTAACCAGAAGACGTATGTGTTTTCTATATATGGATGGAATACACTATTGTTTGGAAACAGCGTTTAAATCCAACTTTCCAGATTCAGCTAGAAAACTGCTGCTTGACAAACCAGTAAGCCATCTGTTGAATTGGGCATTGCAGGAACAGAGGGAGGAAACAGGATTTTTCAACTCTTGAAGTAACTCAGAAATTGCTTTTTATTCAGCAGAATTGTGGCTATTTCTCTTAATATATTTGAACAAAGCATTATTACAGTTTGAGAGATTTGATCTATTTGCAATTCTGATATACACATCCATTTTTGAGTAGAGCCCCATATGTTCCCTCTTCGCCTATGCACAAAAGAGGAATTGAAATTCCAATTCATGACTTTCCTTGCAGTTCCTCACCACCTACCATACTATTTAGAAAAATCCCTTCATTGTTTACAGCATCCATCTCTAACACCCTCCCCCTCTGAAAGAGGAAACATTGGCAAAAATTTATTCCACATTCCTCCAGCCGGAGAATTTTGAATCCAGCTCTCAGAATTTAGTGAAATTTTTATCAGAATTTCTAACATATAGAGGTTAAATGTTAAATGCCTACAAAAATAACACATAACTACAAAAAAGAAGTCTTTATAGCCAATAGAAAAATAATTGAAATATTATACATAACATTACCAAATGTTACATTTGTTATTTAAGAATTTGTTGCAAATTTTAAATCTATAAATCTGAGTGTCTCACCAGCTGGGCTCAATGTTATTCTCATTCATGCTACTTGAAATGTATGCAATCATTCCCCCCATAAGCATTAAATATACTCACAACAGCTTTGTGAGGTAGGTATAAATAAATATCTTTAAGTTATTCCAATGTTTACATACGTAAAATGTGAATGAAAATAATTAAAGAACTTTTCAGACTTAAATGGTATTTATGTTGGAAATCAGGAATGTTTAATGCAGCACTTTTTCTTCTTGGCATCCTTTAGACATACTGGACTACAAATCCCAGTATTCCTAGCCAGTATTGCAGTGCCAGTTGAGAGTTGTACTTGCAATGATCTGGAGGAAAATCTGGCTTAATAGATATTTTGTTGGTATCTTTAGTCAATTGTACTTCAAAAGGATTGTATGCAAATATGAGTATCTTTTGAAGTATCTCACTTGGTAGAGAAGATGTACAGTACATGTTAACAGTGGTGCCATTTAAAAGCTTTGTTTGGAAACTGTTGTCAACAAATAAACATATTTGGGTGTGTCTTGTAGGAGCAAATCTTATGGATTGGGCAACAGAAGGAGGATCCTTTTTATTTATAATTAGAGTATGTTTCAGAATAAGTTTCATTATTATCAAGAAAAAAGAACAGTTCCAGCTTTTAATGGAATGCTGTGTTAAAGAACACCCACATTAATGCATAACAGTGTCTGTTCCCTATGTATCTGTGAATAATTTCTTGACTGAAACAGTTAGAACTTCACACCATTATCCAGTAAACTTGATTGCTTGGTATACTTTATTTTTTACACAGCAAACACATAAAAACATTTGTAACTTTAAAGAGTCAACAGGTAATTCACATTGTATGTGTTTGCCACAGAAGCTATCTATGAAAATGCAGAAGTGCATTTGCAGCCATGATGTTTAACTTTCTATTGTAGTATCTTTAGCATCTCACATTATAAGTATGCAAAAACATATAGAGAGAGCATTGCTGTTAATTGGCTTGCTAAATATTCAGCTAAACAATTAAACCAATCTTTCTCAATCTGGGGCCTTACGTTGCCTAAATGTAGTATGCTAGCCAAGAATTATAGAAGCAATAGTCTTACTAATCTGGGTACTGGCTTACTAAGATTTCATTTTGTAGTAAAATTCCATCCAGTTCACTATGGACTAATTAAGGCACATGAGATTTAGACAGAGAAGAAAGGGTTAGATACAGCATTTAGGGGCACTTAGACATCAAGCATCTATTAGCCACTTACTATCCTTTAATTTGTATTTAAGGAAATGAGTTAAATATGGCTCTGAATATGTAGCTGCTTATGGATGTACATTTTCTGGCCTTTACAATATAAAAGTTACAGTATATTACTGATGACCTCACAGTCTCACAGCTTCCTGATGATTGGCAGAAAATCTCAGGGTCCCCATTATTATACCACCTGAAAGCTGCTTCTGATATAAATTGTTCTTCAGCTTAAATTTCATCTCACTTCTGCAGGTTGTTATTCAAAGTGGCCGAATAATAGGGTTCTGCGTGTTCTTGAAATGGGAAGAACACAAACCTACTTTTAATGTAAAAACCCCATAAATCAAAGGATACATTACTGCACTGTTAATGTTACGTGTTATTTATCTCCCCAAAACTATTCTAAAGATGCTTAGCCCGTTTTAAGCAAAGTTTAGAACAGTTTTCTTTCATGATTTTAATGTGCATAAATCAATAACTTTTGATAATTCGTTTAAAATGACACAAAATAATATTGTTCTGTTACGCTTTTCCATCTTTTTAGCATGAAAATTGAATGATTCCAAATGCTTCGAGCATGCCAATCTATTTTTTCTATTTTTTTCCTGCCAAAATAAATGAGTTTTAAGGTCAGCGTTTGTTGCATAATCAGAAAAGGTGTATATGCTGTTTCACCCTTAAAATTTTTGAAGTTATTTTATTAAGCTTAAATTTAAAAATGTAAGATTGTTACATTTGTTTCCAAGTTATAATAGCTATATACAGGTAGTCCTCAACTTATGACCACAATTGAGCCCAAAATTTCTGTTGCTAAGTGGCAGTTGTTAAATCAGTTGCACCTTATTTTACAACTTTTTTGCTATAGTTGGTAAAAGCAAATCACTGCAGCTGTTAAGTGAATCATGTGGTCATTAAGCAAATGTGGCTTCTGCATATGATTTTGCTTATCAGAAGCCAGCTTTAAAGGTTACAAATGATTACATGACTACAGGACAGCAATTGTCATAAATACATGCCAGTTGCCAAGTGCCCAAATTTTGATCACATGACCATGGGGAGGCCACAATGGTCATAAAAACAGTCATAAGTCATTTGTTTTAGTGCCATTGTAACTGAATGGTCACTAAATGAATGGTTGTAAGTTGAGGGCTACCTGTACCCTGTATTATGCAGCGTAACGGTGTGTTTGAAGTGAATGTAGGCTATATATTTCAGAAGTTTAAGAAAGCATGTAAGCAATGTAGGATACACTTTGATCAGTATCTTGGATCAGTATGCATAAAAGGACTGGGTTCCGAATATTCCCTGAAAAATCTAACAGGATTCTGTGCATGAGACAGAATATTTTTGGCAATGAAAATGTTTTCCATATATAAAGTAAAGGTAAAGGGGACGGTGCTCATCTCCATTTCAAAGCCGAAGAGCTAGCGCTGTCCAAAGACGTCTCCATGGTCATGTGGCCGGTATGACTAAACGCCAAAGGCGCACGGAACACTGTTACCTTCCCACCAAAAGTGGCCCTATTTTTCTACTTGCATTTTTTACGTGCTTTCAAACTGCTAGGTTGGCAGAAGCTGGGACAAGTAATGGGAGCT